>PVJI01029405.1:0-15377 GCA_004026765.1 Micronycteris hirsuta
CATTCTTTTGCACGTAAATGTTCAATTTGCCTAACACCATTTATTGAAAACACTGTCTTCTCCCAATTTTATATTCTTGCCTCCTTTGTCATTCAGTAATTGACCATATATGCACTGGTTATTTCTGGGCCCTCTATTCTACTCCATTGATCTATGGGTCTGTTTTCATGCCAGTAACATACTGTTTGAATTACTGTAGCTTTGTAGTGTAGTTTAAAATCAGGGCGATATTCACATTTTAGGATTGTCTGTTGTTGTCTTTTTTATTTTTTAAACACCTTCCTGAGGGATCTAGTGTATTTACTGTAAATCCTGAGGGATTTACAGTCCAGAATCTGGATATGTCCAAGTTAAGAGGAGAGCTGCAGGATAGATGGGCTTGAACTACACCTCCACTACATAATGAATGCTTCTGATACATTAAACAAGTTGTCTAACTTCCTAATGGTCAGCCCAGCTCGGAAAATGGGAGTGACAATATCCACTTGCAGGGTTCTTGGGAAGAATAAATTACATGGTGAGTGTGCGCCCAGCTAGAACAGGTGCTCAATGAAGTAGTCTCCAATAATTATTGACCACTCAGTCACTGGTATTATTGGCCATCCATCCTCCAGTCTTGCCAAGTCATGAGTTAATTCTGCCAGTATCCCGTTAGCGGGAAGACCTCCTGGCTAAAATTAGCGAACCCCTCACCTTGAATTATTTTCCCTCTCTGAGATGAGGTGAAATGCTACCGGGTCTCTTTAAGAGCCCAGCCCCAGCCTGCACCCTTCCGAGGCCCACGCAGGAATGGAGGCGGTGCGTAGAATCTGGCCAGCCCCGGCGCCCGATCCCGCTGAGTCGCACCAACTCGCACAGGAAGGAAGCGCGGACCGGCCGGATCCGTCCGCTGGGCCATGCTATTGCGGCAGCTGCGGAGCTGGGCCGCCCGGACACTACACGGGGAGGGCCCCCGGAGTCCCGCCTGGGGCCGCGGGCTGCGAGGGGTGCAGCGCCGGGCCTGGCCTCAAGGTAAAGTCTCTGGGTATCACCTTGCTGGCAGCCGATGTGGCTTACGTCTTAGCGTTCAGCTGCCTCCGCCCCACTCCCCTCCCAGGGTTCCTGGGACCCGCCAGAACCCGAAACACCTCCTCCTGGTGGTTACTCCTGGGAGTAACCTGGTGTAGGGGGATTACCCCTGGTGGCCGCGAGAAGGGGCGGGGACGCCACTGGTGTGCATGCCAGATACAGATAAGAGCCGGCAGCGAGCCAGTGAGGCCTTGGGGCTCCAGTGCGGTCTCTTGTTCGGAGTTAGGGAGCCCTCTAAAGAGCAGGAAGAACCCCACTTCCCATGGGTGGGGTCTGATTCTTTTGGTCTAAGGGGAGATGGAGGCTGGGAGCTGCAGATAAACAGCTCCCCAACGAGTGGTGGGGGGCTTAGGTTGGGTGCCCTACCTCTCGCACAGCTGATGGAGGCCCTCCCCTTCAGGAACTGGAACCACTGTTAAGCCAGGTTCTTTGGCCTCGGGCTGTTGGGTGGCACCCTAGAGCCACCTGTGAGGTGGGTGGGACTAGCTCTCAGCCTTGGGCCTAGAGGGGAAACCTGAGCCCTGGGCCGAACCCAAAACCACGGCTAGTGGAGGCCACTTTGCGTTTTCCATTTGCTGGATCATAGATTAAAAAGTGTGGAAGATGGAAAGTATAATCTCCTAAGTGAGAAAAGGTGCGCACAGCTGGGGCCCGGACGTGCCAACAGGCCCCGGGCAGCAGCGGCACAGCGTCTCACAGAGGCAGACCGACAGCTGTAGTGGGTCGGCCTCTGTCCACGCAGGGAAGTCCCACGGGTCGATGGAAAACGTTTTTAGGTCAAGGAGCAAGCATAAACATTACTGTTTTTGTGGTGGTGTAGCAAATCAGGACACAGAAGAGTGATTCATTTAAAACTGAGTTTAAACATTGATTTCTTTTCTTTTGTAGATAAAGATAAAGAAAATGAGAAAGAGAAAAAGTCAGTGGTAAGTCCCTCTTCCACGTGCACTTTCCATATAGAAATTTCTTTTTGAGGAGGAGAGTGAAGGAATATTCACATAGTAAGAAAACAGAAATACCAGAGGATTTCCAGGGATAGGGAGGTCTGTCTCCATCCCTGGGCCTCAGGCTTCCTCCCCAGAGGCCATGGGATATCTATCTTTTATGGTGGACTGTTATTCACCCATTCAGAATCATGTTTTTGAAAAATAATCAGTGACCTGGAAAGATACTCATTACATAAGGATTTAAAAAAAAGGATAGAAACATATGAAGTATGATGCAAATGAAATAATACACAAACTTTCCATAGGAAAAAAACCAGGAAAGAAATACTACAGACTGTTGCAGAAATTGTCAGTCCGATTAAGGGAAAGTTGGGAAGTATTAACAGTAGTTTTGAATGAGAGGGAGAGAGAATTTTGGGGGTGAGGAGTGTTCCCTTAATTCTTTGCGTGTTAAATGAAGTCAAATAGGTTTTTTTTTAAACAGCTTTATTGAGTTTAATTTAGATACCCCCAAATTCACTCATTTTAAGTGTACAATTGAGTGAATTTTAGTAAATTTACAGAGTTGTACAACATCACTACAGTCTAATTTTGGGACATTTCTATCACTAGGAAAAGAAACCTCCCACCCATTTGCAGTCACTCCCCACGCCTCTAGCAACCACTAATCTACTTCCTGGCCTTGGATTTGCTTTTTCTGAACATTTCCTATAAAATGGAAGCATATAGCAATTGGTCTTTTGGGTCTAGCTTCTTTCGCTTAGCATGTTTTGGAGATGCATCCACATTGTAGCATGTATTAATACTTCATGTAGTATTCCATTGTGTGGAGCACCACCCTCTGTTTACCAGTTGTTGGACTTTTGGGCAAGCTTCATTTTTACTGTTTCTCAGGGTCTTTAATTGGACAATACATATACAGGGTCCAGCAGAAGTAAGGCCTGCTTCAGTGTGGTTGGTAGGGTAATAATATGGGTGTAACAATTTATAGTTTTAATTTGAACATTTCACCTAAAATGTCATATGGTGTGCTTGAGTGTGCTATTGTTATGTTACAGAATTGCATGCTTATGACCTTGTAATAAAAGATTCTGTAAAAAAAAAAAAGGGCCTGGCTGGTGTAGCTCAGTGGATTGAGTGCGGGCTGGGAACCAAAAGGTCCTGGTTCGATTCCCAGTTGGGGCACATGCCTGGGTTGCAGGTCAGGTCCCCAGTGAGGGCCATGTCTCTCACAACCATACATTGCTCTTTCTCCCTCCCTTTTCCTCTCTCTAAAAATAAATAAATTAATTTAAAAAAAAAGGGGGAGTCACTTGTGCCAGACCCCGTATATTTTGGTTCTCGCGTAGCTTTGGAACCCCGAGCCTGTTTGCCTCTCAAAAGCTTCGTTCTGACTGAACATCTGCATGGCGGTTATCTCTGGAATTATGAGTGGTTTTTATTTTTTCTTGTAGTTTGCAATATTTCCTACTGTGAGAATGCTTAACTTTTATTTTCAGGAAAAGTTACATATTGCTATTTAAAAATAAGCTGAGGTGGTGCATCGCAGGGTTCATTATAACCACCAGGAAGCAGGAATCCAGGTCTAACGGACGAGGGAGGTGGAGGTGGACCCTGGCACATCACAGAGAGGTGGGCCAGGCCGGCCATGTGCGGGACAGTGTGGCGAACACCCTTTCCTGTCATCTCCTGTTACTTTCCTCCCATCCTCACACGTGCGTGTTTCACGGGAGCCAGGACCGGCTCCTGAGTCCACAGGGCGTGGCCCCCAATAGGCCCCCAATGAGCAGTCGGAAGACGGTCAAAGAGGAGAAACGAGTATAGAAAATAATGCTGGCCTGAAGCGTGCTGAGTTGCTCTGGTGCTTCTCTCTGAGTCGTGGAGTTCAGACGGTATTTTCCACTGTATGAATTTCTTCTCTTTTCTTCTGTGGGCAGGCACTCCTCTTATAATAGTTTTAGATATTACTTTTAAGAAAAATTAAAGACATCCTTTGCTTGGCTCCTCTGTTTTTCCCTCTGTGACAGGGGCACTTTGTGAGGTTCTTCATGCTTTGCCTGCTCTGCCAGGAAAACCAGTTACTAATCAAAGGCCTTAGATTTACCCGCTTTTAGGATTCCATGGTGGGAACTGAAACAAGTGTTTCTCAAAGAAGTGTTTCTCAGGGAAGTTCTCGTCTGAGTCACGTGTTCCTTGTAGTGAATGGGAAAGAAACAAAGTCTGTGAAGAATGATGTTTGGTTGAGCTCTTTTTAAGTATTTAGGAAGAGGAGTTGTTTCCTTTAAGGAACAACAACGAAAAATCAGATCTGCTAGTGCCCTAACAGGATTTTCCCTTCTGTGCACTCCCTTGGGTTCATTTTGTAGTTTTGGATTCCGAAGGAGTAAGCTGGCAGGGAGCTGGGATTGGAGGGCGGCCTGGCATCTGTTGGAAGTATGATTATCTGACTCTCCTGGGTACCTGTTAGGGTCAAGGCAGGGGGAAACCTTCATAGCCGACGGACAGAGTTTATAGGAGGTTGGGCAACTTGTGACCTCGTATTTTATGTAGGGTGTGACTGAGGCTCCGCTGGGGTCATGAGAAGGGGTCTGCCTGCCTGGGCGTGGGTTCAGCTCTTTCTCCTGCTAGGCCTGGTATCTCGGGCAGGTCACCTAAATGGCCCACATTTTTCTGGGAGCCTCCAGCCTGAGTGTCAAGGTTACTGTGCAGCAGAATGGGTCCTCCTCTGACCCTCTGTATCCCAGGGACATCTCAGGTGTGTTCTCAAGGGCCAGTTTGTCTTCTTACTTGTGCGGAGCTGCCCATTTGCTCTTGTGATCTGCTGGAACCAAAGTCACTGGCAGTGCCTGGCGGAGCAGAGCCTTGTCAGAATTACTGGGCAGCAGGTATGAGGGCCCCAACCCAGAATCTGATTCAGAGCATCTGGGTATTCATCTGGTGCTTCTGAAGAAGAGTGTCTGTGGACCAGTGATGTGTGGCCTTTCTGCATGTTGAAATTACCTGGAAAGCTTCGGGCCTGAGTCCCATCTGAGAGATAGTGCGGTGATTAATCTGGGTTGTGGCTTCCTTGTATGGAGTTTTAAAAGCTCCCAGGCGCTTCTGGTGTATATTCAAGACTGAAAACTATTGCCTTGAATACTTTCTTTCCTCAATGAGGCACTTGTGGGCGGATCTTTGGTTGTCAGTATAGATAAACCCCAGGTGGCTGCCTGTGGCCCTTCCCTTCAGTGCTGTGACACCGCTGTCCCCCCGTGCAGTTAGTGTGAGCAGAGTGTGGGTTCAAGCTGTCCTCCCTGCTTCATTCCCTTCTTCAAGCCTCAGTGTTCTCTCTGTGAAAATGTTAGGACCCACTTCGCAGGTCCTGGTGAGGTCAAGTGTGGTGATGGTGTATGTTACCCCTCATAGGGCCTGGCTTGTAACATGGTGCTCAGCCAAGTCCTCTCCTGTCCCAGTACCTTCCCGTGCAGGACTGAGCACCCTTTTCTGCATGAAGCGTTGAGCTGTGAGTTAGGTTCTAGAGAACATGTACATGCTTCCTAATCTCAAAACCATTAGATGGTAAGAAGGCAGGACACGCAGGCCTAAAATCTAATAGTGGGAGGGGTGAGCTAGGGAATGGCAGTGCTAGGGTAGCTGAGGACAACCCCTGTGGTCTAGGGGTTGACATAAGGGGGGGGTCTGTCCTGGAGGGCAGTGGTTTGGTGGCCACCAGAGAGGGCCTAGAGCCTGCCACTGGAGAGGAGGGTCAGCGTGTTTATTGCCAACAGTGGGACCTTGGGGGTTACCTGTGGAGGGAATTTTTGTGTCCGCATTGAAGTCTTGGACTGAGCCAATTATGCTGTTTCCCTGAGCCCCTCTCTAGAAATTCTTCCTTGTTATGCCCGCAGATACTTGATTTCTGGTTCTAACATGCATTTGTCTTTTGCTAGATCTGTATCGAGGGCAATATTGCCAGCGGAAAGACGACATGCCTGGAGTTCTTCTCCAACGCAACGGACATCGAGGTACAGCCTCCACAGCAGGTTCGAAGGAACCTGTGTAAACTTGACAGAGTAATTTACAGGGCACGTGGGTCAACCCTGCCCTGTAGGAATGGAATGCAAGCCACAAATGCGAGCCACACACAGAATGTAAAATGTCTAATAGCTTTGTTAAAAAACCCCAAAAGAACATTTTAACACAGTATACCCCAGATATTATCACGTCAGCAGGTAATCTATATAAAAATCATCAGTGAGGTATTCTACATTCTGTTTTTCATATTAAGTCTTTGAAGTCTGGAATGTGTTTTATATTTACAGCAAATCTCAATTTGCACTAGTTCTATCTCAGCTTTGTAATAGCTACGTGTGGCTCACGGCCGCTGTGTTGAACAGCGCAGCTACAGCGCCCCCCACAGTCTGGTTAGGGAAGAGTTTACCTGTGAAAGAAATCAGATTATTTAGAATGGCTGGAATGTGCCGTGGTACATCTGAGGTATCAGGGACTATTACTATACATAGTCAGTTAACATAATTTCTGGTTTAGCTACAGCCTAGTCACTAAAAATAACCTCACACATGTTAAAGAATAATCTTTACACCGAGACCCCGACCTGACCCTTTTGCTTTGTAGATTTTACTGGTGTGATATTTTCTGTTTATGGCTTTTTTTAAAATTTCAGATCCTATAATTTCCATACCTTTAGAGTCATTTGCTTTCCTTATTTCCTGTTTTTACTTCTATTGAACATATACATGATTTGATAAAAATGGTAAACATTATTTAGCCCTTGTCTTGCTTGTGGTCATGTCCTGCTGTGAAGAAAAGAGTTATACAGCCCCGAGACTGCTGGCCTTGGAGAGGGTAGTTTCAAGGTCAGCCCTAGGTCAGCGTGTAGGAACTTAGACTTGGGGAGCATTCCCCCCCCGTTTCCTAACTGACAGGTGTTGCTCCCTGTGTTTGAACTGTGCACACAGTGTGGTTTCTTCTGGACAACTGATTTACTCCAGGGAGTCCGGAGTCTTCCTGTGTGTCAGACAGAGGCTGCCTACACAAGTGAGCCCCAATAAAAGCCCTGGACTCCTGGTTCAGCCAACTTCCCTGGCAGACACCATTGCATGCATGTTGTCACGGTTTGCTGCTGGCGGGTAGAGTGTGTCCTGTGTGACTCCCTTGGGAAAGGCCCCTGGAAGCTTGTGCCTGGTTTTCTCTCCACACTGTGCTCCATCCCCTTTTCCCTTTGCTGACTTTGCTTTGTGTCTTCATACTGTAATAAACCTCAGGTCTGAATATGATTATATACTGTGTCCTGTTAGGCCTCCCAGTGCATCACCACACCTAGGGAGGCGGACGTCTCGGACTCCTGATGCACCTGCCTGAGCGGCATAACTCTCGTTGGTGCTTTGGAAATATAGCTGACCCTTAACTACACGGGGGTGATGGGTGCTGACCCTGTGCGATCCAAAATTCTGTATAACGTTTGACAGCCCCAAAACGTAACCACCTTTGGTATCTGGGGGGGGAATTGGTTCCAAGACACGCTCCCCCCCCCACCCAGATACCAAAGCTGCAAGGTGCTCAGTTCCCCTGTATAAAATGGTACAGGTCACCCCTCCACATCTGTGGGCGTCCAACCAGATTGAAAACACTACAGGTATTTATTCACAGTCTGTGTATTAGCGCAGTCCAAACCCATGTCGTTCAGGGGCCGACGGTACCTGTATTCTCACCGGAGACCTCGGAGCCAGCCAGCTACCACGACAGTGACAGCAATCACAGTTAACACCTAATGTGGATTCGGCCACGTGCCAGGCACCATGTGGAGGCTCCATTAGATTGTCTAATTGATTTCATATTTACCAAAGCTGCCCCTGTAAGACAGGTACTATTATTACCTCAGCTGCAGAGGAGGAAGCTGAGGCTCAGTGAGGTTAAACTGCGTGGCCGGGCCCACATGGCTAGGGGTGGAGCCAGCTGTCTGGCCTCAGGCCACTTTCTGGTCTGGTTCTTCTGAGGGATGAAGACCTTTGGTGGAGGAAAACCACCGAGCCTTCCGATCTCAGCTCGATGCTCTCTGAGCTCCCCAGCTAGGTTATCCTCCCTGGTGTAGGTTCTTCTGTTCCCCCACTCCTGTTTTGTATTACTTCTCAGGCTTGGAAATGTATGTTGATTGCTGTGATTATCTGCTTCCTCCAGTCAGTTTGAAGTTCCATGAAGGCAGGCCTGGGTGGTTTTGCCCTTGCTCTCCTTGGTACCTACCATGGTACCTGGTACCTGGCATAGTGGGTGCTCAGCCAATGCTTGTTGAGGGACAGTGCCACAGATGGAGGGTCAAGGCCTGGTCTGAATGCTGCAGCATATGCCACTCAGGGGACAGGAATGGAGTGCTGAAGACCCGGAAGAAGGAGAGGAGGGTTGGGAGGGGCAGTGAGTGATTCACAGAGGAAGGGATATTTGAACTGGATTTTGAAGGATGTGTAGGAGTTTTCCACGTAATGGAAGTTGATGTGAAATGCATTGAGGGAGACATACCGGACAGAAGGAATAACATGAGCGAAGGCACAGAAGTGTGAAGAGTTGGGGGAGGTCACTCTTCAAGGGTCTTGTTCATTGCTTTCCTTTGGTCTCTTATGACCTCTGCTGCCTGCTCACATGCACTTGAAAGTCCCCAGATGGATTAGGGTACTCTCAAAATCTTGGCCCCAAGAACACCATTTAAATCCTTCCCAGCACACCCCCGCACAGCCGTCTAGGGAGTGTACTAAAGAAACAGGACCCTTAGGTGTCACTGTGCCCAGTGCAGCGATCAGAGAGAGAATGGAGGCAGAGCAAGCTGCCAAGGTCATGGGAGAGTTCCCAGATAGTGAAGCTGGGCTTCAAGTCACAGCTGGAAGTGCCCGAATTAGCTTTTCTCTTGGCTTCCCTCGCCCCCTACCCACCTGGACTTGATGGCAGTAAGGGCTGGTCTGGAGCCCACATGGGCAGGATTGAGAGAACCTGCTCTGCCCTCGGGGAGCCCCCACGGCAGCCAGGGAGGTGGCCTGTGCTTACACTCGTAAATAGGAATGCGTGGAGTTGTTCCTGGGTTGGTTCTGGAAGCCACGTGAGGAAGGCATGTTTAGGTGGAGTCGTGGCCCCTCACAGAGGGTTGTTCAGCTATTTTGGCTCACTCCGAGTGCTCAAATTTTGATTTTTTTTCTCCCCCCACCCCCACAGCACGTGGATGCTTTCGTAGAACTCAGAGCTGAGGAACAGCAGCTCTTTGATGTTTTCTTTCCTTGCAGGTGTGCCTGGAGCCCGTGTCCAAGTGGAGAAGTGTCCGTGGCCATAATCCTCTGGTGAGTGTGTTGTGTCCTGCGTGAACCACCAGCTTCCTCTTAAGTGCTTGGGGATGGTGGTGCCTGTGCCTGAGCCTGTCCCCCACCCCTCCTGCCCAGGCATTTCCTTGCTCTTAGCTGGGTTGGAGGAGGAGTGGGAGGGGACAGATGGAAGATGGCAGCATGTAGGTGTTCCAAGGTCAAGGATCTTGGAGGCTTGCCTGCACATGTGCAGAGCCCAAGGACCTCCCGTTAGTGTCAGTGACCTAATATCTAGTTTGGCTCACTGTTGTTTGCTAGGACATAGCACACTGCCGAGCGTTTAGTACGTACTTGTTCGGTCATTCATTCAACCAGTAATTGTTGCCCGCTCCTGCTCTCCTGGCCCTAATGTTCCAGTGTGGGGAGACAGAAGACAATTACATGTGTGGTATGGCAGGTAGTGATTGGAGCTATGAAGAAATCTAAAGCAGGTAAAAAATGATACTATTTTAATAAGGAAGAAGCCCTCAGAGTCTTTGAATAAAGAATCCAGAGACATGAAAAGAGTTTTCACCCCCATGCGTGAGAGAGAAGATGGAATGCCAGTTTTTCTCTTCAGGCAAAACAGGACAGCCTCAGAAGCATCCTCATTCTCTAGGAAACAGGGAGGGGCCAGGGCTAGACTGTTGAGCAGGACAGTTAGAGTTGCAGACGTTCGGGGTTACAGATGGTGACATTTCACAGGACACAGTCCCAGTCTCAGAGGTCTGAGGACCCTTGGTACAAAGAGTGTTTCCAGTGACAGTTTTATAATACAAAGTATAATAGACTTAGATATTTTTACACCAGTTTCCACTCTGGCCAGAAGATTAACAATGGAAGTTTTGTGAAAAGTCTCAAATCACCGCCGTCTGAATTGGCTTTCTGATGCAGAAAGATGTTTGTTTCTGCAGCCGTCAGACAGGAGGGGGTGTGTCTCCTGACCTTTCTGAGATTTTTCTTTTACCCCCAATTAGGAGCCTGCAGTTTTCAATGCAGAGATGGAGTTTCATTGGTTAGCACCAAGAAAAAGAAATGAGAAAGGTGGAAGAGAGCAGAGTAAGACTATTAGCAGGTGGAATCTGGAGTGGGAAGTGTTTTATATCTCCAGGCAGTAGAGCGTGATGGGCGGAGCTTTCAGCTTAGACAGGATAGCTGGGGAAGGTGTCTCTAATTAGGTGACATTTGAGCAGAGACCTAGACAACGTGCGGGACTGAGCAGTGCACACATCTGGAGGAAGAGTATTCAGATAGAGGGCACAGCAAAGGCCAAAGCCCTGAGCTGGGGTTGAGCTCGGGTGTTGGGGGGCACTAAGGAGGCTTGTGTGGTCAGAAGCTCACTGAGCTGGTGGAAGGGTGGTGAGGGACGACAGAAGATGGAAACGATTGTCTAGTGCACGGCGGGCCTTCGTAAGAGCTTTGGATTTCATCCTGAATGCAGTGGGAAGTCACCGGAAGGTCATGAGCAGGGGAGTGACGAGAACTGATTCAGGTTGAAGGGGCTTACTTTGGCTGCTGGATGGAGAACAGACTCCAGGGTCTCAAGGAACATTTATTGAATGTCTGAACGAGTGTTCCCTGGGGACTTTGTATTGGCTCCTATTGCAGCTGTTCCTAGGCTGCCCCGCAAGTGCTCCTGTGTCTGTCTCTGTTGACTCTGTCTTGAGGGCCCCGTGACCATGTGGGGTTTATGTCTGGCCTCAATTCAGCCCCATGCAGATTTGTGAGATGGCTGTCAGTGACCAAAATGACCACGGTGCTGTAGGTAGAGTCTTTAAGGTAAGTCGCTGCGTTTTCCCTTCTGCAGGGTCTGATGTACCACGATGCCAGTCGATGGGGCCTCACGCTGCAGACGTATGTTCAACTTACCATGCTGGAACAGCACACCCGTCCTCAGGTACCTTTCAGTTGCTGGGGTTCAGCCTTCTTAACGTTTTCCTCACTTGAGGGGTGTGCAATTGCCAGGGAGGGAACCCTCACGAGGAGGCCTTGCTGGGGGCCTTCAGCGCTGCTCAGCTCTCTCTGTCTGGGGCCAAGGTCTCCATTCCTGCAGCTCTCTGAGGACCCCCACCCACCAGCCTCAGCAGGCCAAGAAGTTGCTATGGTAACCACTGTGTGCCTGGGTCTTCATGACCTGACCGTGACCGGGCTCCACGCCATTTAACTCAGTTCTCCTCAAACTGTGGTCCCTGGACCAGGAGCGGCAGCAGCATCTGGGAACTTGTCAGAAAGGCACATTTTCTGGCCCCATCCCGGACCTGCTGCCTCAGAAATCCTGGTGCTGAGGCCCAGCAGTCTGTGTTTGGTCAGGCTCTGCCGGTGATTTTAATGCATGCTTTGTTTGTTTGTATGTGTGGGTGTCACTCTGGCTATTGATTCACGTTCTTGACAGAAAGAATCTGATTGGCTCAGCTTGGGTCAGGTGTCTAGCCCTGGGCCATTCAGGTGTTGGGGAGATCATGGAGCACGAACAGGCTGCCCAGGCCCCTTCCATCAGCAGGGATGTGAGTAGAGGCAGAGTCTCTTAGAAGAAAGGCTGGCTGAGAAGATCCTGATTGGCAGTTGTGGTCTAAAATCCAAGTATGACCTAAGAGACTGGCTTCGGAGGCTCTCCAAGGAGGTCCCTACAGCCAGTCATGTTGACACAGCCACTTGGCTGGGTAGTTCGGTCAAGGGTCGAGCACTTTCAACTGTAGCCATCAATCATTCTTCTACAAATCTGTGTCTTAAAAAATGGAAAGAGATGAGCAGAACCATATGAATTTCTAACTCCCCACATGTCAGTCAAAGTTATTCCGTTTAGAGGACCTGAGGTTGGCACTTTTCCCCTTTTCCCACTTTCGAGCACCCTACTTTTCTTGAGTGGGCAGTTACTTGCAAACCTGAAATCTATTATTTCTGAACATAGTGGGACATACCATGAAGGAGGCTGACAGAGAAAGAGAGATGGACAGACTTGGAAAGATGAGTGGAAAGAGAAACGGATGGATGGGGAGCTAGATAAAGATAGGCAGTGGAGAGTAATAAGTAGCGAGAGGTTGGAAAAGTAGAAGGGAAGGTGGATGGACAGAGAGACACCCAGGGGGACAGAGAGTCAGGAAATGGGTTATGCTTTTGAACCTGCCCCTGATTTGCTGGTGCAGGTCCCATGGGTGCTGTGGGTGCCTAGAGCAGTGTTTACCCAAATGGCATCGAGGGTAAGGGCCCCTCCTGCTTCCCAGTGGGACACTGTGGACAAAGGGAAAGGTCATCTGTGGGGACGTGAGCGCCCTGCACGGAGGGGTGATTCCAGTGTCACCCTCCTTCCTCCTGGGCACGGTCCTCCCCGGTTTCCCACGGCTGCAGTGATCCCCGCCCTGTGAGAAGGCGGCGAGGCTGGCAGGTCCCGGATCCCTGTGGGGCTCCTGAAGGCCAGACCCCGAGGCGCTGAGGGCATAGTCCCCATAACGTCACTTGAACCCCAGTCCTCTCTGGGCTCTACCTTAGGCACTCAGATCCCTCTGCTTGAGCCAAGTCGCCCATTTGAGGTCTGTGGCAATCACCATACTTTGCACTTGACACTGCTTTGCTAGATAGCACTTACTTAGCAAGTGTTTCTAGCACTTCCCCAAACCCACAGTCCAGGTGAGCTCAGCGCTCTTGTGAAAGGGGCCACGCGCTCAGCCCCAGCGTTGCTGCCCCAGCCCGAGCCTCGGGGTGTGTGGGGAGGGCCCAGGCTGGTGAATCTCGTGTTGGAGGCTTGTATCCAGCACAGACCACAGTCGGGGGGCACGGGGGGACCCCCTCCTCTTTTCCGGAGTTAGTGAATCACTTTCTGTTTCCTTTCAGACATCAGCAGTACGGTTGATGGAGCGGTCCATTCACAGCGCAAGATACATTTTTGTAGAAAACCTGTACAGAAGGTACCGTAGCTTGCACAATTGATATTTTATTAATTTCTTCAGAATGAAGCTGGAATGTGTTTTATCCAGATGACAGACACTGGATGCCTACTGCGCTGTGTCACTTACCTGTTGCTGCAGGAGTGCTGTGTAACCCCCACAAAACCTCAGCGGCAGATAGCTTTCTGCACTGATTCCTCAGTTACGCGGGGGGTGGGCCAGGCGGCTCTGCTGACTTTGGTCAGGCTCCATGATATGTTGGGGGTCAGCTGGTCTGGGGTGGCCCTGACAAGGGTGACAAGGTGGCTTACTTCTCTTTCTCTTGCCTCATCCTCCTTCTGGGACCCACAAGCTGACCTGGGCATTCACTTCTCACGGTGATGGTGGAAGGCAGCGGCACCAGCGGAAACACACGATTGCCTTTTCAGGGCCCTCAGCTTCACAATTGCTGACACCCCATCGGCCAAAGCCGACCCAGTCTGAGAGGTGGCGGGGGGCTTTCATGGGTTACATGCCAAAGTAGGAGGGTGTCGTGAAGTGAAGATTTGGGGGGAGGAGACCAATCAGTCTAGCACAGTGTGTGTGCTGTTTGCTGTGGTTTTCACTCAGAACCGTCTTTTGCCCTCATGGGAGCAGACTCTGTCATACTGACATAGTTGGAGGGGACTTCTGGTGGCCCACAGTGCCAAGGCCTGAAAGGCATGGGGCCCCCCATTCCTGTGCTCACTCGGCTACGTAGTTTTAGCGTCTTGGGGAAATGGGCTGCAGACTGGGGCCCGAAGCTTCAGCTTCTCCCAGGCCCTCCCTTCTTTTTTGGTTCCTGCCTGTGGGGAGTTCGACCGCTCCTAGAACCATAGATGGCATGTGTGGGGCATCAGCTCCACCTGGGAGCTTGTGTGGGGACAGCTCTTTCACGAGGCAGGAGGGGGTGGCTGCTGCCCCTTTGACATTGGGGTTGAGCTTTCTCTTTCTGAAAGCTCCTGCAGCCTTCGCTTGGAATTTGAGGGGCCTGGACAGAAGGGAGGAAGGCAGGCCTGGCTTTGTTGCCTGCAGTCGTGGGCTCAGGGGCCCAGGAAAGCCCACATATTTGACTTCTGCCTCCCCTGAAGTGGAATTTCTTGGAGGGCGGTCTTGCCTTTTGAGTCTCGAACAAGTGAGCTATTCTCCTTGGGGGAGACGGCCCGTGCCGGCCCCCCGCCCCTTCTCTGCCAGTTTGGGGTGGGCGGAATATAAGTGCAATTAGGCCACCCAGGGTCTGCGAGGGTTCTGTGACTTCCTGAAGAGGAAGATTTTGGTTACGCAGTCTCCTTAAAGGTGGGGACTGTGCCAAAATGAAAGACTGGAGGTGGCGAGAAAGACTCACAGCTAAAGAGGCCATGCAGGCGAATGTATGGCCCCAGCCCCGTGGGCTGGGTAATTGAACACTGAGGTTTTGCAAGACTGCCTGGTTGGCGTGTTCTGATAGCAGAAGTAAGGGAACTGAGGGGGCCCAGCTGGGAAAATGACCTGCTGACTCACCCAGGGCTGGTGGCTGGGGACACCAATTAAAACCCTGAGTTTGGAACACAGGCAGGTCCTCCTACCTCCATGACTGGCCCTAGGCCTTGGACTCCCCCTCTGTGGTCCAGGTGGGGGACTTGCGGCCTGGTTATGAGTCTGGAAGCCGTAGCTTTTCTGAGCTGAGGCCGTGAGACCCTGGACGTGATCCAGAACAGCCCCTCAGGGGACAGACCAGGGAGGGCGAGTGCTGCACCGAAGAAGCAATGGGTTTGGGGGCCCTGGAGAGCCGGGCTGGACTCCCTGCTCAGACAGAGCTGGGCTTCTGGGCCTCAGTTTTCCTCATCTGTGAATTGGGTCACAAGGTCTTATGAAAACAAAAGGAAATAATGTACACAAAGTGACTGGCATCTGGGTGTGAGATTCCTGTTCCAACTTGTGCTGTGTGAACTGGGGGCTCCCTGGGCTTCAGGGCGAAGGTGGCAGCAAACTGTGCCAAACAGTCACAGGATTTACGTGGACCTGAGATCTCGAGTTTGCCGCCTGCCTATAGAGGAAGGCTCCATGACCCCCTCTCAGCTCACCATTGTTGAGCCGGGCCTTTGTATTTTCTGTGCAGAAGTGCGCTGTCCTCTGTGTTCCCTGGAAGGAAAAGCAGAGGCTTG
>PVJI01029406.1:0-15337 GCA_004026765.1 Micronycteris hirsuta
ATGTATTACGTTTATTGTTTTGCGAATGTTGTACCATCCTTGCATCCCTGGGATGAAACCTACTTGGTCATGGTGAATGATCTTTTTAATGTATTGCTGGATGCGGTTTGCTAATATTTTGTTGAGAATTTTAGCGTCAATGTTCATCAGTGATATTGGCCTGAAGTTTTCTTTCTTTGTTGTGTCTTTTTCTGGTTTTAGGATTAGGATGATGCTGGCATCATAAAAAGAGTTTGGGAGTCTTCCATCATTTTGGATTATTTGGAATAGTCTGTGAAGGATAAAACCTACTCTTAGAAGATACTTTCAAAGATACAATGTAGTATTGTTAACTATAGCCACATTTTGGTACATTATAATATCCAGGACTTATTTAACTTCTAACTGGAAGTTTGTGCCTTTTGACCACCTTCACCCATTTCACCCACCCTTCACCCACCCCCCTCCACCCAGCCTCCAGCAACCACCAATCTGTTGCATGTACCAGTTTGTGGTTTTTTTAGATCCCCCATGCAAGTGAGATGACATGGTATTTATCTACATAATTTTTTAATGTACCAAATTTGAACCAGGTTACTGAAGATTCTGTATGCTCCTTAACATAAGTATATTTTATATAAATGTATAAATACACATAATACACTTAGATATAACAGTTTAGTGCCATCATTTATAAAAGAATATAAACAATCTAAATATCCATTAAAAAGAATACAAACCTACAATGGAATAGTATGCAGCCATTAAAAAGGACAGCCCTGGCCAGGTGGCTAGTTGGTTAGAACATTGTCCCATACACCAAAAGTTTTGATTCCCTGGTCAGGGCACACCTAGGTTATAGGTTCAATCCCTGGTCAGAGCACATACAAGAGGCAATCGATTGATGTTTCTCTCTCAGAGCAATGTTTTTCTTTCTCTCTTTCTCTTTTCCCTTCCTCCCTCTCTCAATTTTTTTAAAAGGTATCCTCAGGTGAGGATTAAAAATAAAAAGAGTCAGATAGATTTCTATCTGTGGATGTGGAACAAACTACAAGATATGCAATTTGGTGAGAAACTTCAAAGTTCATTAGGCCTCCCTATGTGTGCACATACATATACGTGCTAGGAACAGGCAAATATTAGCATATAAAAATTGTATAGGCAAAGAATATTTCTGAAGAGATACGTAATAAATAGGAAAGAGTGACTGCCTTTTGGAGAGGGATTGGGAATAAGGAAGGAAGACGACTATTTCTTATTGTGTACCCTTTTGTGCTGTTGAAATTTTTAACTTTTCTAATTCCAAAACAAAACAAGATATTGTTCCTATTTTTCCTAAAGCAAGAATTTTTAATGTTAAAAATAATTTAAAACTAGCTTGGATAAACAGGAATAGTTTTTTTGTTTTTAAAGAAAAAGTAAGAGAGAAACCAAAAGAGACCTCCAAAAGGGAGCTTTTTATGGAAGAGGACTATTATAATGTATATGTTAAATCACTATGATGTACATCTAAAATAGGATACTGTATGTCAGTTATGTCAATAAAAAGATAATCCCAAAAGGTTATATGCCATGTAATTCCATTTATAAAACACTGTTAAAATGACGAAATTATAGAAATGGGGAGCAAATTACTAATTTCCAGCAATTGGGAGGGAAGGCAAGTTACAAAAGGGCAATTTGAGACTGACAGAACTATCCTTGACTGTGTTAGCAGGTACACAAACACACACGTTAAAACTCCACAGAACCAAATTTACACACGTGCACACACACAAGTGCAAATGAACTAGGGAAATCCGAAAAAGTGGATTATATATTAATCGATGATGGTTGTAATATTGTATTACAGCTATAGAAGATGTTACCACTGGGAGAAACTGGGTGATAGGACAAGATCTTTCTTTATTATGTCTTACAACTTCATGAAGCTCTAAATTGTCTCAAAATAGAAACTTAATATATTTTTTTAAATCTACAAAAGGTCAAAAATAGGAAGATACTCATTTTATTTGGACAATCATTTTTCTTACAGGGTCATTTCAAATGAACTTTCATGTAAAGAAGTGTTTTACCTGTTAAATGAATCTTACCTAGACTTATATATTAGTACATCCATCCCCCATTGAGTATTGCTCATAAACCTGAGTTTTCCTTATAAAACTTATCGAGACCTAATATTAACTTATGCATGTCTGTATTCCCTTCTAGAAGGTAAACTGCACTAAAGCAGAATTTTGTTTCATTCAGTGCTGTATTCCTATCACCCAGATCAAAGCTTGCCACCTTGCAAACACAAGATTAGAGTGAAATGAATATTATGAAGTCTCTGTGTATTGTCCAATACAAATGTTAAAACCTATTATCAGCTATCCTAATGGCAAATTCCAGCACTCACTTGCCTGTCAGCTGATACAAGTTTATAGAAAGAAAGATATAATCCTGGCTTAAATAAACACAGTTTTGACACAGACACACACACACACTACACATTCCAAAGTTAGTATATGAACTTCAGGTCATCCACTACTCTCTTCCTCTGGTTGGACAGACAAGCACAGTTCAATAATCTGTAGCTATTTTACTGGTCTTGAAAGTGTAATTGTCCTTCAGTATCACAAGGGACTGGTTCCTGGACTCCTGTGGATACAAAAATCTGAGGATGTCCGAGTCCCTTATATAAAATATATATAAAACCTATGTATACATTCTCCTATATACTTTGAATCACCTTTAGATGATTTATAGTACTTAATATAATGTAAATGCTATATACTATATTGTTTGAGTAATAATAACAAGTAGTCTGTGCACGTTCACTACAGACACAACCACCATAGGCCTAACTCAACAACATAACCTTTTTTTTCCCAAATATTTTTCATTCCCAGTTGGTTGTGTTTGTGGATGTGGAATCTGTGGATGAGGAGGGTCAAGTGTATACTTTCAAAGATGGGGGGGGTGAAATGTATAGGTTAATTACAGACTTAATATTAATAATATTCAGTAACGGCAGCAACCAAGACTGATACCTCACTACATGCCAGGCAATGCACTGAGTGTCACAAGGAATCCTATCAAGTAAGTGCTATTAAACCTCCATTTTTAAAACAAGAAAAACAGGTTAAAACTTTGCTCAAGATGATAAAGCTAGCTAGTAAGAGAGCCAGGATTCCATCTTAGATATGTCTTATACAAAAGCTTCAACTACTAATTAAATTAGTAGAAATGAAAACTAGATTTTGATAAATCTACTGAGTTTCAAGTAATGTACATAAAATACAAATAATGGTAAAATAAATATTTCAACTGCTAAAAACTGAACACCTTAAAGATTAAAATTTTAGCTAGCTGGAAATATAATTACATCATTAAAATAAGGATCAGTAATTTAAGTAAACCCAAATAAATCCACATTTAAGCCTTAGAAGATCCCAAGCCCAAAAGAAATATTAAATGCCAAAAACTTAAAATGAAGACTTTTCTAAAAAACTTTTTTTTTTAATGTTTATTGACTTGAGAGAGAGAAAGAGAAAAATCGATGCAGAAAAACATCGATTGGTTGCCTCCCATACGTGCCCCAACAAGGAATTGAACCTGCAACCCAGGTTTGTGACCTGACTGGGAATCAACACTCAACCTTTTCATGTATGGGATGACGCTCCAACCAAGCCAAAAAATAAAATAAAAAAGAAACTCTGTTATTTCCCAAACAACAATCTTGAATGCCTGATCACTGCCAGTCAACAAAGAAAATATACTCCGTATATATAAAAACTGAGCAACAAATGAAAGTATGGTTCCTTCACAAGACTGAAACATCATTATAACTAAATATGCTAAGAAAAGGCCTTTGTGCTTCAGTTTTCCAATGCCTGAAAAATAAGGATAGAATTTTCTCTTGCATTTACCTCTAAAGTTTTAACAGGATCTGAAACACAAAACAATTCTGCAAATGTGAAGTACTAAAGCAAGGATCAAAAACTCAAAAGCCTAGAGGAGCCAGGAATGTAAAAGTCATCTAGTAAGGAAGTAAGGCAAAATGGAGAGTCTTTCCCCCCCAACAGCCCTTACTCAAATACAAGTTAAGAGTTGTCTTTTGAGGGTGGCCGAAATTTTATATCTCTGATTTTTAAAATGCTGCCAACTAAGTAAACTACAATTCACACACATATAAATTAAAACCATGAAACTATACAATAAATTTTAGCTACCAAAATGGTTAAAATTGTAACATGGTTAATACCAAGTGTTGGGGAGAACGTAGAACAATTGGAACTCCTATACAACTGATGGAGGTAATGGAAACATGCTATAATCGCTTCAGAAAACTGTGTGACAGCATCTATTAAAACTGAACATATGCATAGTTAGTACACCCTTGTATGTATCAAGCAATTCCACTCCTAGGTGATCCAACAGAAATACATAGATTTGTTCACCCAAAAACACGTTCAAGAAAAGTTCAAAACAAGTGTTCTTAAGAGACAAAAATTGGAACCATTCCACTGCCCACCAACAACAAAATCAGAAAATCAAATGTGGTATATTCATATAGTAACACTATACAGGAATGAGACTACAGAGGCTATTCCTAAATAACATGAATCTCACAGATATGCGGAAAAGAAAAAAGCCCACAAAAACAGTACAACTGCATGATTCCATTCCTATAAAGTTTTTTAAAAGTACAAAAAAATTAAAAACTGAATCTGTTGTGTTAGAAATCAGTAGTTACCTTTGGGAAAGGGTAGTGACAGGGAGGGGACAAGAGCTGGATTTATGAGGGTACTGATTATGTCCCATTTTTTAAATCTAAATGCTAGTTACATGTTCTTACAAGAACCTAAGATTTGGCCCTGGCTGGTGTAGCTCAGTGGATTGAGTGCAGGCTGCGAACCAAAGGGTCGCCGGTTCGACTCCCAGTCAGGGCACATACCTGGGTTGCAGGCCAGGCCCCCAGTGGGGGCCACATGAGAGGCAACCACACATTGATGTTTCTCTCCCTCTCTTTCTCCCTCCCTTCCCTTCTGTCTAAAAATAAATAAATAAAATTGTCTCTTGCTACATGATCACATCAGCAACTATTCTAATAACAGTATCTCTCAGACTATTTTAATTGCCTAATACCTTTTTTCGAAAGGCATTTTTTTTTCCTTTTCTGTATTTGTTCATCTTACTCCCATTCACATTTTTCATCCATTCCCCTACCCACCCTCCTCCCCTCTGGCAACTATCAGCTTGTTGTGTTTCTATGAGTCTGTTTTTGTCTTATTTGTTCATTTGTCTTGTTTTTCTAGATTCTACATATAAGTGAAATCATACAGTATTTGTCTTTCTCTGTTTAACTTATTTCACCTAGAATACCTTCAAGGTCCATCTATGTTGTCACAAATGGCAAGATCTCCTTTTTTATTGCTGAGTAATATGCAACTGTATATATTTACCACTTATTCTTTATCCATTCGCCTATCAACAGACACCTAGGTTGCTTCTATATCTTGGCTATGGTAAATAATACTGCAGTGAACACAGAGGTACATAGATCTTTATGAACTAGTATCTTCATTTTCTTCAGATAGATAACCTTAAGAGGAATTTCTGGGTTGTATGGCAATTCTAATTTTAATTTTCTGGAAAACTTCCATACTGTTTTCCCTAATGGCTGCACCATTTTACATACTCACCAGTAGGATACATCCTTGCTAGCAGATAGGAGATGGTAACTCACTGTGGCTTTCATTTGCAGTTCCCTGATGATTAGTGATGTTGAGCATCTTTTCATACCTGTTCACCATCTGCATGCCTTCTTTGAAGACATGTCTATTCATGTACTCTGCCCATTTTTTAATTGGATTGTTTGTATTTTATAATGTTGAGTTGTACGAGTTTTTCATGTATTTTGGATAATAACCCTTACTGGACATGTCATTTTCAAATATATTCTCCCATTCAGTAGGCTGTCTTTTTGTTTTGTTGATGGCTTCTTTCACTGTGCAGAAGCTTTTGAGTTTGATATAGTCCCATCTGCTTAGTTTTGCTTTTGTTTCCTTTACTTGAGACTTATCCAGAAACAAATTGTAAAAACCGATGTCAAGGAGTTTACTACCTCTTTCCTTTCAAGAGTCTTATACTTTCAGGTCTTACATTTAACTATTTAATCAATTTTGAGTTTCTTTTTGTATATGGTGTAAGAGAGTGCTCTACTTCTCCTTTTGCATGTACAGTATCTCTGGTTTTCCTAATACCACTAGCTGAAGAGACTGTCATTCTTCCACTTTATAATTTTGCTTCCTTTATCATAGACTAATTGACCATACAAGCAAGGTTTACTTCTGGGCTCTCTATTCTGTTCCAAGGATCTATACGTCTGTTTTTGTTCCAGTATCATGCTGCTTAGATTATAATCGCTCTGTAATATAGTTTGAAGTGACAGAGGGTCTATTATAAGTTTTGCTACTCTAGCTTTCTTTTCATTTCAATCCGCATGGAATATTTTTTCCATCCCTTCACTTTCTGTGTGTATGTTTCCATCTGATATTAGTCTCTTACAGGCAGCAAATAGATGGGGTCTAATTTTTTTCTCCATTTAATCACCCCATGTCTTTTGATTGGAGCATTTAGTCCGTTTACATTTAAAGTAATTATTGACAGGTATGTACTTACCGCCATTTTGTTCAGTGCTTTTTGGTTCTTTGTAGTTCTCTGTTCCTTTCTTCTTTCCACTTGGTTTGATTGCTTTTTCTTTAGTGTTTTGTTTGGGTTACTTGCTCTTTATTTTTTGGTGTATTTTTTGTAGGTCTTTGGTTACCATGAAGTTCATATATTTCCATCTATAGCTACAGCAGTCTATTTTAAGGTGACAGGCATTTAAATTCAAACACATTCTAAAAGCACTACACTTTTACTTCCCCCTCCACACTTTGACATCATATTTTAGATCTTTTAGTTTGTATATCCCTTACTCATTGTTGTTATAATTAATTTAATCTTCATACTAGCTTTTGAAGTAGCTGATTCAGTGTTAAAGACCTGTGAGGGTTTTTTTCTTTCATGATTTTATTTCTGGTTATGGCCTTTTCTGCTTAAAGATGACACTTTAACTTCTTATAAAGCCAGTTTAGTGATAATGCACTCTTTCAGTTTTGTCTGGCAAACTCTATCTTTCCTTCAATTCTGAATAAATACCTTGCTGGAGAGAGTACTGTGGGTTGTAAGTTCCTTTATTTCAGCACTTTAAATATTTCCTGCCACTCCTTTCTAGCCTATACAGTTTCTGCTGAGAAATCAGCTATTAGCTTTATGGGGAGTTGGGGGAGGAGGGGCTTCCTTTGTATGTGACTTCTTGTTTTCCTCTTGTGCCTTCAGGTTCAGATAATTAGGATTATCTCTAATTCCTTAACTTTTGACATTTTAATTACAATATGTCTTCCTGTGAGCCTCTTTGGTTTCATCTTGTTTGGAACTGTGCTTCCTAGAAACTAGGTCTGTTTCCTTCCTTACTGAAGTTCTAAGTTTTTTTATTCTACACTCAAGTTTGGTGAGCATACTTGTAACTGTTTATTTGAATTCTTCATCACACAAATTACTAACCTGCATTTTTTTCTGTTCCTTCATGTGGAGTATGTCCTCTGTCTTCTCATTTTGTTTGACTTTCTGTATTTGTTCCTATGAATTAGATGAAATAACTACTTCTCCCAATCTTGAAAAAATGTTTTAAACAGAAGTAGCTTCTGTGTGCCAGGTGGCTTTAGCAGGCTGGTTGGAGTAGGGGCAGGCAAAAGTGACACCTGGCCAGAAGAAGTGGGTCAGGGCAGGGCATCCTGGTGTGTGTGCACATGTGTGTCCCTGTTCTGCCTATCCAAGGCCAAAATGAGGTGTGGGCAGGGTAGACTGGTGTCCAGATACTTGACCATCCTGCTGGTGAGGCAGGCTGGTTCACACTGCAGTATCCTATTTGATCCAATGGATCAAGCTCCAAGTGGGAGGGCCCTACATACACACTCTACAGCGCCCTGTTGTTCCTGGGGGAGCTAGCTCCAGGAGTGGCCAGGAAGGCACTACTACAGCCTTGCAGGTCAGCCAGTGCACCGGGATACAACTCCTGCTTGCACTACCCAGGTGGAGAATGTAAACTATGGTAACTCACTAGCTTCTCCAATCCTGGAAAGTTCCCTCAGATCCCAGAGAGCTCTCACAGTTCCCCATCTTCTCTATGCAATCTCAGATCCATCTATCTGTCTATCTATATCTCTCATTTGGTGTGCAGAAGCTATAGAAATGGTTCAATTGGCCCTCAGCTGTGTCTCAGGAAAATCTGTTCTATATACAGATGTATATTCAGTCTGTCACGGGACAGGGTTGAGCTCCTAAGCTGCCATCTTGAACCTTCCTCTTATTACCTCATACATTTATTTAACAAATCAAGCCTGTCTCAAAAGACAGTATGAGAATACATTAAAGGTATAAAGTAGACTGAAAAATAATCAATTGATTGTAAAAATTCAAAGCAGTCATTAAATCACCGGCACAATCCTCTTCCCTGATTCCTGAGCAACTTTACTTGCCATTCACTGATATGAGGCAATTTTATCTCTAACCCTAGGTGATAGTGAGAGTTACCAAAAGCAATGCACAGCAGAAAAGAGGAGCCTCAGGCTTCCCCTAGCCCAGTTAATGCAAGCCTACCCAATCCAAATCCATAAATCAGATGTTTAATCAAGTAACTGTTACGTGACTAAATACTACTTTTAAAATGCCTTCTTAGCATTAATTTTCTGTCCTCTCAAGACCCTACAGCGAAGGCAATTATGTCTTTTCTTTTGAGATATTAAATGATCCCCACCTTTGAGCCATAGCTGGTATTTTTCCTCTACCTCCCATCTTCACCTAGCTATATTTCATGTCTCAAACCTACTTTTTTATATTAGAAGATCCTAGAAAAATATCGCAGACTAAATCAAATACCAGCATTTTTGAAAATGCCTCTTTCTGTAGGTAACAAAATAACTGTTCAGTTTCATTGCTTACTAAACATTACTCTTTAATTAATTTGAGCCATAACTCACACATCCAGCAACAATCTATCTTGAAAATGCAAAGCTACTTCTCAAAAGTGAATTAAATTCCACCAATAAAGCAATTATTTCTTTCAAAACATTTTAAGTTACAAATTAATCTTAACATATCAGCCTCACCAACTATATCTGCATTAAAGCCACGCCCATCCCAGCAAAAGAAACACAATCTTTAAAACACATACACACACAAATCTCTGAGAAAACACTTAATAATCCTTATAGAGCAAATAAATGCTACAACATCAAGTTCACTTGCAGTTTTTTGTTTTTTTTTTAAGATGAACATGTTCTGACACGCAAGTTAACCTATCAAATTATTTTAGGATACAAAAAATTTCAGAGTTCCTAAAAATGTAGGACTTTCCCATTTAGTTTAGAAATGCTCAATTTATTCAGAAACAAACAAACAAAAAATCTTGACACCTGCTCTCCTTTTTCCTAAAGGGCAACAGTCTGTAAAACAGATTACACTTTAAATGCTTATTATAACTGTAAACTCTACTAACAAACAACTAAAAAGTTCTAAGCTAATAGAAAATGACAAATGATTGTGCAAAATACAAACAGCCCAAAATTTCTGAACTCAAATGCTAAATTGCATGCATACAAATGTTCCCTGCACCTGCCACGCTTTCAAGACTCCATGCTGACAGTTTGCTGGCTACAAAGTTGTAGAAGACACAATCCCCCGACTGACACCCTGCAAATTTACTCTAGCTTTGTAGAAAAGTACGTTAAAAATGCAAATCTGGGAAAC
The DNA here is from genome assembly GCA_004026765.1 of Micronycteris hirsuta. Lineage (NCBI taxonomy): Eukaryota > Metazoa > Chordata > Mammalia > Chiroptera > Phyllostomidae > Micronycteris > Micronycteris hirsuta. Next base: position 9,817 of record PVJI01029406.1, read on the forward strand.
TCCTACTCTAAACTCCCGACTAAACCTAAGCACACTATAAAAGCTGCTGTTCGTTCACTCCTAATCCTTCGAAAGCATTTCCTGTCTGGAAACTTTTCTCCCATAAGCCTTAGACAAACTTTTCCGTTCTTTCAACCTACTCCAGGAAGCCTTAAGCCCGCCCCTCACCTCCCGCCCCCCTACCCACACACATCCACTAGGGAACCTCAACACTCGGCAGACACCACTCCACACGGGCACGCAAAACACATGTGCCTGCAAACCCAGCCCCTTTCCACACCCCCGGAAACGACACCCCCTTTCTCACACACGGCACGCCACAACCCATCCCCCTTCCTCCCCGCCCCCACTCACACCACCCCAGTCCACCCACCCACGTTCCCGGGAACCGAGCCTCCCCTCACTACCAAGCTCGCCCAAAGCCGTAGGGAGGGAAAGCAAGAAGGAAGGAGGAATCAGGCTTGGCCTAGGCCTCTCAGACCGCCTAGGGAGGCGAGGGGGAGAACCCGCAGGCCAAACTCGGCTGCAGGGCCTCATCCGGCCCCCTTCGGCCCTAGGCCTTCCGTTCGCTGCCACCCTGAGGCCGCCCTCCCAGCCCGGACCGTACTCACTTGCAAGCCGCGGTCCATCGAGTACCCCGCTGCTGCCTCCTCCACCAGGTGCGGCTCCTGTCCCGGGGGCCCCGAGGTCCGGCTTCTTGGGCCCCGGGGGCGGCCCGGTTCCCCCACCGGGGACGGCTCCGGGCGGAAAGCCAGTCACCGGCGCGCCTGCCAGAGCTAGGGGGACGCTGTTGCTATGGAGGCCGAGGCCCGGGGCCGCTCCGGCGGCCGGGTCCTCATGCAGGAACTGACACTCCTCCCCGTAGAAACAAGTCTTATCCTTAGCGTAGTAGCGGCAATACTTCAGCTTTACTCCCGCTGCCGCACCTCCGGGGACACCTCCGACCCCCGGCGGGGCCACCACCGCCACTGCCGCCGCCAGAGAAGAGGAGGAGGAAGAGGAGGCGGCGGCTGAGGGGGGCGGGAGGCCGCCGCCACTGTTCATGGCAACGCCGCAGCCCCGTCTTCCGCTGCTACCGGAGGAGACGCCGCCGCCGCCACCATAGACTGGGGAGGGAAGGAGGACGCTGCCGGTGCCGGATAAAAACCTGGGCGGGTGGGTCTGTCCCGCTGAGGGAGCCCGAGCCGCCAGGGGAGAGGGGGGAGGGGAGAGGGGAGGGAGGATGGGGTAGGAAGGCGCGGAGGGGAGGGGGAGAGTTGGGATTCTCTCACTCACTCTCTCGTTCTCTTTTCTTAAAGGGGCCGCGCGGGACGACGGGGTGGGCGCGCGGGCCCCGACAGGGACTTCGAGGGCACGGGCTAAGAGAGGGAAAGCGGCAGCCGCGAGGAGGTGGAGATGGCGGAAGGTCCGGTTTATTTTTAAATTCTGCCTCCACTCGCGGTCCTGCGCTTTGCTTGCTCCGAGTTGTTTATTCCATTTTCCTCTTCCTGAGACGGCCGTCAGCGCTGCGCATGCGCGCCGAGGCGCGGGGGCTTGTGGGTAGCGTGAGCGCGAGGGGAAACCTCGCCTGGCGTCGGGCCCGCGGAGCATCCGCGAGCTGCCGGTTGTTGTGCAGGCGGTCAGCGATTGCGTTCCCAGACGCTGATCCGGTGGTGAGGTTGTTACGAGACGAGTACATTCTTTTTCTGTACAACCTGTTACTTGTGAGGCTAATTGTCATATTTTGTTGAAAAGGACAAAAGTAACGGAATGCAAACGGTCATTTTGAGGCGCTGAAGCTGGGGACGAAGCCCAAGACTGTGCTTATGTGAAGGAGTTCCATCCTGTTTGCCACACTTCCTAAATTTTCATCACCCTGCTTTTTTCCTTTCCCAGTGAAGGTGATGACAACTACAGGACTGATTAAATTCTGGGCCTTTTATTTAAAAAAAAAAAAAAAAAAAAAGAGGGGGTTAGACAAATCCCCTGCTCAGTGCAGCACCTCTGTTCTCTTAATTTATGTTACTGAAAGGCTTCAATAAAAGGTGAAAAGTAAGATGCCACTTGGGAACACTGCCTAGGCAGTACCGGATGTTTCATTTATAAATGTATGAGGATGCTTTTCTCAGCCTAGCCTTGGTTTGAAATTCTTTTTTATTTTTTCCTATTGATTTTAGAGAGGGAGGGAGAGAGAGAGAGAGCGCGAAACATCTATTTGTTGTTCTGGTTATTTATGCATTCATTGGTTAATTCTTGTATGTGCCCTGACTAGAGATTGAGCCCACAATGTTGGAGGATACTAACCAACTTAGCTATCTGGCCAGGGCTTGAAATTCAGTTTTAAAAGATACTTTTTACCCTAAGATTTCTGATGCTTTGCGCTGCTATATTTAAAAAAAAAAAGTTTTCCGGAACATTAAAGAATTTCTGTGAAGGGATAAGGAATTTTAATAATCTTTCTCCTTTCTTAAAAAGTAGTATGGCAATTATTAAGGGGTGGGATGAATATTTGTTGGTAGTATTTAAGGAACTGTGGGAAATAGAAGAAGTCACAGAAGAACATATATAAGCAAGTGTGCCACACTGCCCAAAAGGGGGAAAGTTCATTCCGTAAACTATAAACTGGTAAGCCTGGTGATGTTCCTTAACTAAATTTGAAAATAATAACATTGCATTATGTTTTTTTTTTTTACGTTTTCCCATATTTATTCAACAAATATTAAGCTGGGGAAGTAAAAGTAAACAATATGCAGGTTTGCCTGAGTTCAAATGTCTTGTTTATGCTCTGGATGGGGAGGTAGAAAGTACACAGGCAATTATAAATCAGTGTCTTGGGAGCTAACCTTATCACATTGGCTGTTAGCAGATTTTACAGATGTTATACTTGGTGGAGAAAGGTGATACCTTAATAGCAGGAGTTGAGAACTGCTTTCAATCCAGACAGATCAGAGTTTGTAACTCAGTGCCTATACTTAATAGCTGTGTTAACTCTGGGTAAGTTACTTCACTTCTGTGCCTTATATGTACAACAGATAAGAATTAGTGCCTACTTCCTGAAGCATAAACAAATGTATATAAAGTGTCCCGTGCTTAGTGAGAATTCAGTAGGTTGCAGCTATTGCTATTAGTAATATGGTGACTAGTAGTAGTCAACAAATGAGAGTATAGGAAAGAGCATTCCAGGCAAAAAACAATTCATACAAAAGGCCCTGAGAAGAAGAAAGAGTAGATTGTTGGTTCGTGATCGTGCAGAACTGAGCAGGGATCATATCACAGAAGTCCTTACAAGGCATGTTAAAGGATTAGACTTTTTCTTGAGGGCAACAGAGTTATTACAGGGTTTTAAAAAGTCAGGTAATGACATCACATTTCCCTTTAGAAGAAAAATTTTAATCCTTCTAAGAATGTATGAGGAAAGTAAATAAGAAGATGGGTTATCACCATTTTGTAGATGAACCAACTAAGACTTGGAGGTATACAAAATTACCAGCTGAAAATTGCAAAACTAGGACTTTAACTCAGAATTTCCAGTTACAAAACATGCACTTCCATTCATTATACATTTTGCCATTTCTAAATAAAAGTTTATGTTCATTGATGGGTTGGAAAGTGGTGCCTTATGGTGAGACAACAGAAGTTCATTAAGTTCATACCAAATTAAGCATGTCATTCAACCCTTTATTGAGAATCTCCTATATATTATACTACATACCGATCAAGTTCTGTTCTAGACTCCAATATACAAAAATGTGTAAGGTATAGCCTGTCCTCAGGAGTTACTGAGAACAGTGAGGGAAATGCCAAAAATAAAGTAAATCATTCCTCAAAACCCCATTTGACAAAGTTTCCTATTAAATCCTCTGGACAAGATGGAAGAAAGTAGGCTGAGATACTAGAGCTAGGTGAGTTCAGTACTCTGATTAGTCAAAGTGTTGATAAGAGATGATTTTGGAGCTCCCTGAACAATATCCAAAGAGTATTGATAAACTGATCTATTTCAGCACAGCCATTACAGTCCTCCTGTGGACTCTATCTGCCCTTAGCCCACTTTTATGAAAAAAATGTTATCTGCTGCCTAGATGAAGAAATAGATAGCATATTTAGCAGATCTGCAATATGTTGCAAAACCGGCCACGATAGATAATTCAATAAATGGCAGATTAGGATTTGTAAATCTCCATTAGCTGGAAAAATTGACTAGTGCTAACAAAACCTGAATTAAATCGGGGAAACAGGGCTGTCACTTTAATATGCTGTTGATGATACAATCTCCTCCCCCACCCCACTTCACTCCAGACAAGTTAGCAGTGTTTTTTTTTTTCAAAAGCCCTTTAAAATGTGCATTGCCTTTGGAATTTTATTCTACTCAGCAAATAATTCCTAAGAAAATGACTAAGAAATTTTATGTTCCAATGTGCTCATTGCAATATTGCATATAAAAGCTAAAAGAGAAAAAGTCGTAAACAACCTAAATTCTAAAAACAAGGGGAATGGTTAAATATTGAACTATTTAACCATTAAAAATTATAGTATTGGAAATGTACAACAATGCTTGTAATGCAATGTAAATATTTAACATAATACAAAATTATATATGCTGTATTATTGTAATGATGTAAACAACTTAAAAACTCTAATAGAAATAAAGACTAAGGGAACTGCCTCAGAACATGAACAGTGGTTTTACTGAGGTGGGAAGATGACAGAGTAGGCATTTCCTGTTTTTCCTCTACTTCCCAAATTTGTATCATGACATATATTATTTCTAGAATAGAAAAATATGCATTAAAATTTTACTTTTAATTCTGAGGAGTACATGGATGTTTGTTAATTTGTACTCTGTATTTTGGGTTTTTCTATTTCAAATTAATTTTATGAAGACAATTGGACACTCATCGTTAGCCATTTCTTCAAATGTTCATTAATCCAGTGTTTCTCAAAGTATATTTCATGGAAGACTGGTTCAACAGTATATTAATTGATATTACACAAAGAAAGGTTCTATTGCTGAGAAAATCCGGGAAACACTGAATTAAACAACTTTATTTACTTCAAGCCTTTTTCTGAGCCTTTAATATGATGTGTTGTAATTCTCTATTTTTTAAGTATGGTGTATTTCATTGATTATGCTGTTACAGTTTTCCCAATTTCTCCCTCTGTATTCCCCCTCCGCCCTGCACCCCCAACCCTCCAGTACCCCCCCTTAGTTCATATCCATGGGTTGTACATATAAGTTCTTTGAGTTCTCTGTTTCCTATACCATTTTTTACCACTTCCCTTCTATTTTATGCTTACCAATTGCTCTGCTTCTTCCCTGTATCTTTTCCCCCATTCCTCCCTTCCCCTCCCCACTGAAATCCCTCCATATGATGTCCATTTCTCTGATTCTGTTTCTGTTCCAGTTGTTTGCTTAGTTTTTGTTTTTGTTGTTTGTCTTTTCTTTTAGGTGTATTTGTTGATAATTGTGAGTGTGTTGTCATTTTACTGTTCATATTTTTTGTCTTTTTCTTAGATAAGTTCCTTTAACATTTCATATAATAGG
>PVJI01029407.1:0-15345 GCA_004026765.1 Micronycteris hirsuta
CCCCAACCCCAGGCAAACCCACCTCCCTCCCTTGCTTCCACCCTCCCCCTTGGTTTTGTCCATGTGTCCTTTATAGCAGTTCCTGAATACCCTTGTCCCCATTATCCCCTTCCCCCTCCCCTCTGGTTACTGCCAGATTGTTCTAAATTTCAATGTCTCTGGTTACAATTTGTTTCTCTGGTTGTATTTTGCTTGCTTATCTCACAAGCGTCTTGGCTGTGGCTGATCTGAGTTCCCTGGTAGCTGATCTGGCCTTGGTGCCTTCTCTCATGAGTCCTTATATAAAACCCCTTAACATTTCATATAGTAAAGGCTGCGTGATGATGTACTCCTTGAACTTGACCTTATCTGAGAAACACTTCATGAAAGTGAGAAACACTTCATGAAAAACTGTTTTTCAGAAAAACAGTTTTTCTGGATAGATTATTCTTGGTTGTAGGTTCTTGCTTTTCATGATTTGAAATATTTCTCTCCAGCCCCTTCTTGCTTGGAAGGTCTCCTTAGAGAAATCCGCTGACAATCTTATGAGAATTCCTTTGTAGGTAACTGTCTCCTTTTCTCTTGCTGCTTGTAAGATTCTTTCCTTATTCTTGACCTTGGGTAATGTAATTATGATGTGCCTTGGTGTGTTCCTCTTTGGGTCCCGCTTCTTTGGGGTTTTCTGAGCTTCTTGGATTTCCAGGAAGCCTATTTCCTTTGCCAGATTTGGGAAGTTCTCATTCACTATCTGTTCAAAAATACGTTCAATTTCTTGGTGTTCCTCTTGTCCTTCTGGCAGGCCTATGATCCGGATGTTGGGTCGTTTACAAGTGTCTCTGAGGTTCCTGAGTCCGTCCTCATTTTTTTGAATTCTTATTTCTTCCTTCTGGTCCACCCCATTGGTTTGAGTCCCAGCTTCCTTTTTTTCCCTATTGCTTCCCTGTAAATCTTCCTCCATTATCTTTATCGTATTGTTCATTTGTTCAACTATTTCTTCCAGTTTTGTGAGCATCATGATTACCAGTGTTTTAAACTGGGCATCTGTTAATTTGGCTATCTCTTCGTCCGTTAGTTGTAATTTGTTCTGATCTTTCATTTTGGCCATTTTCATTCTTTTTTTATCTCAGCGCACCTGTCAGAGTCTTAGGTGTTTGTCGGTGTCTGGCAACCTGGGTCGCTTTTTTGTGACATTTCCTCTGGGGGCAGGGCCTAGGAGGGAGCAATGGCGTCTGCCCTTCACCGCCACTCCCTATCACGCTCTGCTCCCCAGTTCCCCACTGCGTTTTCCGCCAGTCTCGGCCCTGCTGGTTCCCACTGGCCTCTCCAGTTACGCCGCCGGCCTGCGAGGTTCACCTGTTGCTCGGGATCGTGTTTTGTTTAGGCGCTCACGGGGTGAGTTCCTCTGGGCAAACTGCCTCTCACTCCGCTCCTCCGCTTGGTTCTGCCCCACTTACTGGCCTGGATGTACGTCCTCCCCAGCTTCCTGGGTGTCAGATTTCCCTTCAGTTCGATTCTGTCCTTTCTGGTTGTTCATTTTTCGCTATCGAGTTCGTTGTTTAAACTCTCTGGTTGTGAGCGGCAGCGCTGTGCGTCTACCTATGCCGCCATCTTGGCGGGAGTCCCTAAATTTATATTCTTATGAGATCTTTCAAAGGACTACAGCTATGCAGCCCATGATGACTCTCAGATAATGACAGACCGCACATGAGAGTGGTCCCATGTGACACACACGCAGCCAGGGTGTGTAGTAGACCATACCATCTAAAGTCGTGTAAATGAAATTGACACAAGAGTGGAATCACCTTTTGATGCATTTCTCAGAATGAATTCCATTATTAAAGAAACACATAATTAACTCCTTTTCAATTGATTTAATTTTCGTTTCCCTTGTGATTTAAAGTAAAACAATACAAAGATTTCATACTTTGAAAATAAAAGATTTGAATGGATTAGAAATTGATTTTTATTTAAACAGTTTTTAGCTATCATATTGATCTAGGTTTTCGCTTGTATAGTTGGCTTATCATCATCCTTTACATTTTAAGTAATTAAATAATATATCGATTTGGTATCAATTAGAAGTGAAATGGAAGTGAGTTATGTATTAGGTGACATGTGATTTACACATGCAATCACAAAATATTAAAACCTTGGCCATTTCAACGAATCACCAGGTAAAACTCAAAAGCAAGTGTGGCCCAAATATTTTACTGACCAAATAAGTGAAAATAAATTTGATAATGCTCATTTCATAATCTTACTATGATTTATTTTTTAATTTTAGTTTTTAATATTTTCAAAACACTTTATGAGTTCATGGATTGAATCAACAGAAGAAAACACAAAAAAACGGTGACTGTCACATACTTGTGTTGCCTCACATAGCTGTCACATCAATGTAAACAGAAAATAGTGGAGTATAAACAGAAGTAGAGCTCTCAGGGCATAAAATCTGAAAAAAGTTTTGTCACCTATGTTGTATGGAGTGCCTAGAACAATTTTATCAATAATGCCATTGACGTTTTATTTGCAATGACAGTATTTTAACTTTTCAGTAAAAATGTAGGAGACTTGGGATTATTCACTATAGGTATTTACTATTTAGTTTATTTATATTGTAGAATGTGCCCAGGAGAATGATGTTTTATTTAAATTGAACATTATTGATTCGGAAATTTTCCAACTTCTAAATAGAATTAACAGCCTTTTAAAGTAATATTTATATCAAAATAAAATTACAAATTCAGTAAGGATTGTTCCCATTTATTTTGTCCACATAAATTCCGCACTCAGATTTCATCATTGATTTCTGTTATGATTGAATAATGATTAATTTAAATATGTGTCAGAACTCTCATAAGCCAACTTCTGACATACATTATTTTTATAACATCTAGTTGTGCTCAGAAATTCAGGGGAATGTGCTGTCAGGTTAATTGCCTTAACTCTATCTGAGTAATGTTCCACAGCTTCATATTGACAGGTGTACCTGTCTTCTGTTAACTATATTTCCTAGGGCCATTTAAGCTTTTATTATTAATTGTAGCTGTTGGAGTTATACATTACCATATAAAGCTAGTATCAAGTCGTTTTCCCTCAACTTAGGTTTCTCATCACTTATCCTTGTAAGCATATACTCTGAAGTCATTTTTCAACATAATATAAGGGAAGAAAATTGTAGGCCCTGTGGTTTTGATGGATTATGTTATGCTACATGATTCACTGCATTATACTACCCTTCAGCTCTCCCTTACATTACTTTTAGCTGAAGCCTAAATTAAGTTTCAATACTTAAATATTAAATTCAATTAAACTGAAGAATTTACCTAGTTTGAATAAATGTTTTGTTTTTATTGGACTCTTCACAATGTAGTAGGTATTATACACTGGTTCTGTGTTTTCATCTTTCTTCAAAGATTTGCTATACAATTTCCGAGCATCTTCTGCATTTGCCTTGGTGTGTAGGGTCCCTTCGGTTGAAATTAGAATATTCTGGTGCTAGGTGATATTGTAGCATCTACTATTCTGAATTAGGCAATGATATTTGTCTCTATTCCGCATTTCCTTAACTATTAAATTGTCACCTAGCAGTAGATGTTTTCCCTAGTACCTCGGGAAAGTTCTCTTCTTCTTTTTATTTTTTTAAAGATTTTATTTATTTATTTTCAGAGAGAGGAGAAGGGAGGGAGAAAGAGCAATGTATGGTTGCTTCTCACATGGCCCTCATTGGGGACCTGGCCTGCAACCCAGGCATGTGCCCCGACTGGGAATCAAACCGGGACCCTCTGGTTCCCAGCCCGCACTCGATCCACTGAGCTACACCAGCAGGGCAGAAAGTTCTTTTCTTTATCCCACTAAAGTAGTCTCCAAACCATCACAAAGGTTATCTGAGTGTGGTGGGAAAATGGCATCAAGATGTCAAATCCTCTCATGCTTAAGTTTCAATGCTAAAGATTGTTAAGACGTCAAGGTCTCACAAGGAGAAAAGGGTGGAGGAGTTTGCAGGACAAAGGGGGATGGAAAAGTGCAGTGGTGTGTCATCTGCCTCCTTGCATACTTTTTCCGCCCCCTGCCCCACCACTGCACCTCCCCTGGGTGGGTGACACTGAGGCAGGACACGCAATACAGAATTAAAATCAGGAAAACAGTGCAGATCTTTCTTTCGGAGCCTAATGGTGTCATCATTACTAAACAGGGGGTGATGCTGGCCCTGGTAACATTTTACACTTCTGAAGTATTTCTAGGAAAGCTGCATGAGATGTGTAGTAGAAAGACCACTAGATGTTGTTCTTCAGCCTCAGTCTGGGGCAGTTTTGTAATTCCTCTCTCTCCCTCTCCACCTCTCTTTCTCTCTCCCCCATAGTGGATACTATTTACTTGATTTGCAATAAAATGTTAATGTTGGTGACTTCAAATTCATAACCACAGCATGAAACTCCCCTTCAGAATTGACGTACATAGTTACTTTTCTACTTGAGTCTTCTTTGGTGCTGGTAAGAATCTCAAACTTACCAAGTGTGGACACGAACTGCTGATTTCTCTCCTGAATCTGTCTTCTGCCTTTCCCTCATCATCTTTGCCTCAGGGATGGCACAGACCACCCTTCAGTGACCGGGAAAAGACAGAAATATTTGGCTCCAGTCACTTTCCTTACTTACTCCCATCCCACATTCCCATCTAGAATCAATAACCACGTTCCGTGCATTTTACCTCCAAATTTTGTTCCAATACAAATTGTTCACTTCTCTCCACCTCCATTGCCTCCTTTGTAGCAGTCTTGAGCTCTTCTATGGTAGCCCCATCAGGGGTCTCTCCACTTCACTCCTAACCCCCGCCAATTCTTTTCCTACAGAGTTGATAGAGTCGTCTTTTTAAAAATGCAAATTAGATCATAACACTTCCCCTTGCTGGAAGTCTATCAAGCATTCATTTGAACATGGAATACAATTCAAACTGTTTAATGTGACACCTTTCTATATTTATATCTTCATCTCTCCAAATTAGCATCCATCACTGGTCACTCTCCTCTTACACTTCATTTCAGATTCTTCTTAAAACTTGCAAAGTATTTTCTGGCCTCAGCACCTTTCTGCAAGTCATTCATTGTGTGGGAACATTGCCTGCTCATCCAGGTCACTCTTCCTCATATTTCAGGTCACATCTTAAATGCTGTTCCTTTAAGAAGCCAGCCCTGTAGGTTCTGCCAGTTATTCTCTTCTATTCTCTGTCCTTTTATTTCATGGCAATCAAAATACATTGTACTTATTTTTATATCTACTTGCTTTATATCTGCCTGCTACATTAGACTGTAAGTTTTATGAGGGTCAGGGCATGTTGGCTTCATGCACCACTCCATCCCCACTGTCTAGTACAGTGGCAACCACATGGAGATGTTGTGTCAGTCAATACGTATTGAGGAAAATAGATGGTCTTGTATTTCAGTCCTCGCAGCAAGTGTGTAGAACTTTCTTCCCTTTATCAAATGAATTACAAAGAGGGCTGAGTTAGGAAAAAAAGATCTTGTTAAAATCTCATAACATGATAAGCACGCAGCCTTGTGGATCTTAATATATGGGTCTCAAATTATTGCCGTTTACTAATTTTGTGATTTTATAAAAGTCAAAAACATGCTAGGTCATTCTCCACATGCACATGAGAATATTTACCTGACCAGCAAAGCCTATAGTGTATTGTAAGGATCTACAGTGATAATGTGCATAAATGTATTTGGTGCTAGTAAAATGTACACAAATTTGAAGAATTACGGCCCTGGGACTGCTAGCTGTCAGTTTGAAAACAGCGTGTAGGTTCATTGTTGGTCCCCCTTTTTCACTTTCCTGCTTCTAATGTACCCGTAGTTTCAGACACCAAATGTCCAAAGCTTACTATGCGTCCAAAGCTTACTATGATCATTTGTAAAGAGTGCGGAGTCTGTGAAAGACAATGAGGAAGGGAATCGAGTAAGTATTCCAGTAACACAGGAGTAAGTACATGCGCATCAGTGCACGTGCTTCCCGACTACTTGTGAACCAGGTAGATAGATTTCCTGTGGCTGATTTTTGAGATCCAAGGCAGTACTTTTATCTTTAAACAAGAATGAAGTGAACGTTTCTCACATGCCCGTCTAGTGGTGACCCGCAGAAAAAGCAAACGCCCATTCAAGCCGTGGGTTATGTAACACCCCTTTCAAGGGTGTCGGTGCCCGTCTTAAATAGCTTGCCTGCCCAAGTTGTGTTTGCTCTCTGCTGACTATAATATTTGAGTATTATGTAAAGAGTAACTTTCTTTAGAAATCTCTAGGGAATGCCAACCAATTTTGCTGGCGCAAAAATGCATTTGGATGGTGCATTACTTTTCACCTCAGTAGTGTCTGAAAAATTTACTATTTCAAATAAAAACATAAAACTAAGTGTTTTGATTTTTTACATAGAAGCGATACCCAGTGTTGAGTATATATTTTCCCCCAGTAAGATGCTATGTGTACTGACACAGCAACACTTTCTCACCGGGTTACATTTTCGGTTTTCAAAGGAAGTGTCCGAGGTCATGAAGTATTGGCCCCCGGTCAGCAACTTTGCATGCGTATTCTCACAATAATCCACAGACAGGTATCAGGACTGCTAATGCAGAGATAATGAACTGGATCCAGAAAAGCTAAGCAACTACTCAAGGTCACAGAGCAAATAAATCATTTTAAAAAATCTATTACTGCCAGAGAACTTTATTTTTTAACCGAGCCGCTCTGCCTCAAACCTTGGCAGTAGTCGTCCTGAGCTCTTACCAAATCAACCCAATGATACCCTGCCTGTTTTTCTCCCACGGAAGAAAGATGATTTTGGATTGAACATTAATGAATTTTAATGAGAGCTCTTCACATTTTAATTACACAAATATATTTGACTGGCTTAGCAGGCTGTTGGGGCCTCAGCCAGGACCCCTGTCTATAGCCAGTGAAGTACCCGTCCCCAGCAGCTGGGAGTGCTGGCTGCTAAATGATCAGAGGTGCAATTTTCTTTTTTTTTAAATTATCTTTTGCTAAATGTCATATTGCCTGGAAATGTCTGTGAAATTATGGCTCTCTCTCCCTACCCCCAGGTGGCCCTCTACAGCCACTCACAGGCGGATAGAGGTACACAAAGCTTGGTGATTTTGCCTGAAGGTGGGACAACTCCACAGTGTTAATCCCCATGTGTCAAGCTGATGCTGGACTCAGAAGCCTCATCAATGTGTGGCTTCTGCCTGTCCCCCATCCTCTTCGGTCATGACACTTTCAGTTTCTCCTAATGGCACTTCCCGGCACAAGATTTCCTGTCTCAAGGGGTCCAGCCCTTCTTCTAGAGGAATCTGATAGAATATAGAAGTTTACTGCAGTTTTACTACTTATGTTTTTTAAATGTATTTTGGCAATAGAGCAACCATTTTATTTAGGTACAATTTGGCAAATGGAATATTTTGCTTACCAATGGTCCTTGTTAACCAGAGAAATATTACATGAAAAAACACTTAAGGGAAACGAAATCAACTAAAATGGCATAAAATAGCCCCAATTGCCTTGGTTCAGTGGGTTGGGCGTCACCCTACAGAGTGAAATGCTGCCCAGTTTGATTCCCAGTCAGGGCACATGCCTGGGTTGGGGGCCAGGTCCTCAGCTGGGGGTGTGCAAGAGGCAGCCTATCAATGTTTCTCTCCCTCTCTTTCTTCCTACCTTCCTCTCTCTCTAAAAATAAATAAATAAAATCTTTTTAAAATGACATAAAATACCAGAAAATTAAAAGAATAATGATAAAAAGGATTGTACAATACCATTAAAATACAGCTAAATAAACTGCAAACACAATACTATTTTCTCCTTGTTTCTCACTTCTGGAGATGGTGAAAACTTCTTTAATAGAGAAAACAAATCTCTTTTTCTCCTTGAAAGCTAGGAAATAGAGTGCTTTACCAAATTGTACAGTTATTCAGTAGCAAATTGAACATTATTCATTAATTATTTCACACACGCATTTTCTTTAAGCACAGGGGAAAAAAACATTAAAGAAAGTAGAGCATGAGGGAAAAAGTGACCATTTGGTTCCATATCAATCATTCATATGTGTCCTTTATAATATTTTGTGAATTTTTCACCAAGTGAACACCACTGCTGGGGAGTTAGAATTGCTGGGTTTTTTGAAGGCCTCTAATTTTTTATCCAAATTTCCATAAATTTCTGCTTAGAAAAAAGTCATGGACTCCCATGCCTTCACATAGTTTCAACCTCTGTTGTAAATTTTTCATTTTAGTTTCTCTTGGAGTAGTATTCATTCCTTTACCCTTGTCCTGTTTTCTCAAAGTCAAATCCAGGGATTCATCCAGAGTGTTTGAATAAGAAACTATCGGACTGGAAGCTCAGGAATCTGCACCGCACATTAAAAGCTCTTTAAACCCTTTAACTTGCACAATGTTATATATCAATTATATCTTTACGGAGATGGTATCAATGGCCTTTAAATCAGTGTAAGGCACCCTAGGGAGTCACAAAGAATGTCTTATGGGTCCAAGACCACAGAGCTATAGGATAACCATTTTCTATAACCTCAATCTATATAGTAATCCTTTCCTAAAGTTGTTTCACATCATTCTGGTTCACAGCACATTCTGGGTTTTCCTTTCAAAATTCCTGTTTTCATCTTTTTCCTACTTTGCTAAAGAGAAGTATATCACTACCCTGGGTAGAACCAAGTGAGCCATGCTAAACCAAAGGACAATTAGAAAAATGCTTGGATCCCAATGGAAGAGTTTCACATAGGAAGCTAAAAGAGATTCCACAACAGACACTAGAGGTGGATGCAGCTTTCCCCTACCAAATCAGGCAAGGCCGATGATTCTGTTAGACCACCATGCTCTTATCTATATAGCTATCTGCCTGTCTGTCTGTCTATCTATCTATCTATCTATCATTCTACTGTTTAATCATGCATCTCTCTATCGAGAATTCCCAAATGATGGCCATTTGAGAACATATGTTAATGTTTTTATTTGAATTGATAATGGAGTAAGCCTGATTTGGCTGATTGATTTGATAATAAGGACTAGCCTTATAACATTGATCATAAAATAATTAATTTAAATCTCCAGTTACAAGCTTTTGAAAAAAGTACATTTATAGAACTTATATAATACATAAAATTCTGGCGATAACATCCTGTGTGATTATTTAATTTTATAAAATCATTTTAGGCATCAACTTTGTGTGAGAAAACATGCTTTTTTTTTTTTTTTAATTTTCAGGTACATATGAGGGAAAAGAAGCACCCCACTGTAAAATTTTCAAACCAACTCTTAGATAAATTCCAAGGCAAACAATGCAATCTGGCAAGTGAGTAAGAGAATAAGTCCACAAAGGTCCCTCTTATATGCCCTTTTAATTTTTGTTACCTACCATTTAGTCCAAGAGGAGTGTCAGAGAGTGTCTGGATTGAGACAAACACAAAGGAAAGACCTGGAGAAAATCCAGGGACATTGTAGTATGAGTAGTTTGGAGAATGCCTGCTCACATATATCTACATGCATGAAACAGGGTAATGGAAGACAATTTTAGGCTATGAGGATCATTTTGGAGATAAGTTCACTCAACTAAAATTCTTAATCATTTTATTATTCCCAATTATAAAATCAAAATTTATGCAAAAATTTTAAGAGGCTTTAACCAGTTTTTAAAGAGGATAGCTGGTAGTTTTGATAATTCAAAACATAAGCCATGTTAGCTCAGTTTTTGATAGGAAGAAAAGGATACAAGTCTACTTTGAATAGTCACGTAAGTTAATTTACATGTAAAGGAGCTAGCTATATAATTAAGTTGATTTTTTAAAAGAATCTCTTAAAAACCTCTCACTTCCCTGGAGTATTTTCAATCACTCCATCAAAATGTCATGGAGAAAAATGTAAAAAAGGTGTTTATGCATTCAATAGAGAAAAATTATATTTAGCATTTGCTGGTCTTGTGATAATCTCCTAGGATCACATTTTACTGTAGTCTTAAAACACTCTTCAAGTTAAGCCCATGTTTTAAAATGTGCAAAACACACCGGTATAGTATAGGGTCTTATCCAAAGGCAAGGAACCCTGTTTACAAGACTGGCATTTAAAACAGTTAACAAAAAAAATCTCAGCAGCATTACTTGCGGCATGAAAATCACGTATGTCCTAGAAGAGACAATGACAACCTTAGCTGACATAAAAAATAAGATGTGCTCGGTGTTTAATGGCTTTTGTGATTTTTTTTTAATGTGAACTGCATGTTTTATAAAAATCCCTTTTAGTCTTCTGTTCTCAAAAGCCAGCTCTCCCATTATTATTCCACATTAGTTCCGTTTGCTGATTTGATGAGTAAAGGCCTAGTAGCCAGATGCAAATTCTGTTTTCTCATGTTAATCTAACAGGCAGAATATCTGTGAGTCTGTCATTTCCCGGCCAAAAGTTTAGAGGAGTCAGGAGAATCACTGTGAGAAGCACTGCACAAATCTAAGCAATAGAAGGTAATTATATGAGTTGACTTGTTAGTACTGAAAGTGAAAATTTATATGACAAAATGAAAATAACCATGATTTTTGTGTAAAAACTTGAGCTCTCTCCTGGTCAAGTGATGCTGCTGAGTATAAAATACTACTCATTTTTTCCTAAATCACACCCGGACTTGCATAACCTGCTGTAAATGAAGCACAGAGGGAATTGAGGAATCCCACATGTGAATCAATGAGTGATTATCATGAAATTATTTTATGACTCTGATATAGGTAAAAGACAGGTTACAAAGACAGATATGCTATTTAAGAAGTCTGGAGTCCACTGCATTAACAGATTTTCATAGTTGGACACTGTTAACTAACAAGAGTTCAATATTTCTAAAATTATTATTCAGGACCATAGCAGGTAACCGTAAGGCCAAGGAGAGACTTAGAAGTAAAGCTTTCTTGCCTCTGAAGATGAAGTAATTACATTTGCAAAGAGTTTGCATTTTTATGAATGTGAAGAAATATTCTATGTGGATTAGATACCAAAGAATGTTTAGTTTTTGAAATATAAAGGAAATAAAATATGTATACCTAGTTTAATGAGCCCCATTTATTCTAAAATTTGGAACTTCAATTGTTTTAATTTATGATTTGAAGAAACACATATAATTAAAAACAGCTGCATCTAGACATAATTTTCATACACATTATGGTTGTACCTAAACAAAGACCAAGTACAGGGAACACAGGCTTTGTCATGTAGTACTTGACAAACAGCACATGCTTTGTAAGCATGTGTTGAATGACTGAATGAATACACAAGGTTTCTGAAAGATAGTATAGGACAAAAATAAGTCTTATAGATCCTCATTATACTTTCAAATATAGTTAATGGCATGTCTAATTAATGCTTTATTGGCAGTATCCCTCAAATTTCAATTGTAAACTTTTATTCTCTAGCTTCAGTGAGCCAGTTGCACATGGTCAGGGCAGAGATTGAGCCCTGGGAGAAGCAGCTATTCAGGGGTGAGTGGAGACACAAAAGAAGGGCTTGATCTGTGCAGAGTTAGCAAAGTGCACCTTCTGACCTATTCAGTTCCTCATAATGTGGGGTTCTCATAGTTGTAGATGTAGTTGCTGGAGTAGAGCCCCTGCTTTTAAGTCATATGTCCTAAAGGTCTCCCCAATCTGAAAATCTCTTAGAGAACAATGCACTTTGATAATAAAGTCGAGAAACTGAGGATAGACAAAATAGCTCAAGGCATGACTTTGTACAAAAGTTTGGAAATCATATTGTTCTCCTCATTTTATTTTCTCTTTACTTTTTTCCCTCTGTCCAGGAGGAAATTGGAGGGGCTAAGAAATATCGTATCATAAGAGGAATCACAAAGACCTAGAAAGCTAATATTTGGTCAGGCAGATTTATCTTAACCTGAGGTTCTTTCCATTATTTATTATGGTAGAAGTTGTTTACATGACAATCCCCAGCCCTCCTACTCCATGCTGACTTCTCCTATAGACGGTGAAACACCCTCTTTCCCAGTTTCCCTTGCTGCTAGGGAAGGCGTATTGTGCTATCTGAACAATGAGAGGTAAAATTAAATTGCTGGTATTTTCCAGAAAAGCTCTTGCTTTCTGATAAAAAGTGACAAATATTTGTTGAATAAATGATCAGTAGATGGATGACTGCTTATTTTTCTGAATGAGAAGAAATGATAAAATGGGGTTGCCAAAATTTCGTTTTGCCATTCTGTAGTGATTTAAATCATTAACATACTAGTATGAAATAGTGATAGATAACTTAACACCTTGATGTCTGTCACCAGCTAAACAGCCTGATCAAGGTTAAGGAATGATTGACATGCGTTTAAAACAAGAGAAGAATTTTATGGATTACAACATAAATATAACGAAACTTCGTGGGGGAGGGGATGTGTACATTGATGAATGCATGTATATTTAAGATATAACTATTTTATGGCTATACGGAGTTCCTCCCAAAAGAATAAACTTTGAAACACTTCCACTGGCTCCTCCTTTGAAACTATTTGCATGTTGCATAAGTTTCTGTTAAGCTCTTCCCCATTCCATAAGGGAGAACTTCCTTTTGACAATGCATAGTATACTAGTGAGCTTGGTATTCATTCCTTCTATCCATCCCTCCTGTTCAATGTGCCCCATATGTTCTGGGAGTGCTAAGCTAAGGTTTTCCAGTGGGAGGAATGGAAACTGTACAGTTCTAGGTCACTGTCATTCCTCTATGGTAACATCTACTGATGCACCTGTAAATCCCTCCATTCCTTGCCATATGCTTAGCAACAGAGTCAATGAAATCACTTAATCATCATCACTCCCTATTGGTTTCAACCCCCAGTGACTTTTCTTTCTTTTTTAACTCCTTCCCCTCCACCCCAGACGAGAGAACTTTTTATTTAGTTTAATGAGGGAAAAACTCCAAATAGTTAGATTCTTACAAATATTTTTCTTACCCTCAGAACATGAATTTAAACTTGAATGGTCAGAATCTAGTGCTTATACTCTGGCTTCTCTATGGGCTACGAAATCTTCCTGGGGCAGTGGGGACTCACTGAGAACAGTTCTGCAGTGAAAGACAATGTAGTGGGGCAAAGCAGGCATAGGATTCTGCAATTCCTACCTGATGACATCATCCACAATTTACCCTATACAGTCCACTGAAAAACTGAATCCTTTCATTTTAAGCTCATGTTCGTTAATTATTAATTTATTATTTTATTTTTAGAATAGTGACTATTTTATTTCATGCCTAGTGGGGGAGAGAGGTCATAAGTTAAGGAAGTGGAGAAAATAGAGTTACAGACTGTGGAAGTTGATATGAAGGAAAGAACAGAAAGACATAAAGGGGGGATGTTGTGTGTGTGGTGTGTGTTATAGGGCTACTCTACCGGTAATGGTCAGGTTCCTCTGCACTCTGATGTCCATATAACTGGACATGTGCCCCACTCAACCTTTCACTTCTTAGTCCTGGATTCCATAGGCACAGAGTCAGGTGTCCACTAATTTGCTTTCCCTTCATTCTGAGCATTTCCCTGCTCTTTGAAAATTTCTCAAACCAATCCAGTTCATGTGCAGCTCTTCACTCTTTGCAATAAGATAATACGTGTGTGTTTTATATATCTGTTTCATGTTTAAGGAAATACCTCTTAGTAATTTCTCTAGCTCTTGTCTCCATATGTAATTCATAACATCATCATTCTGTAAACAACTCTTATTAGATAGGAATTAATTCGGAGACCTTTTCTACAAGTATATCTATTTATGCTAGTATGCTTTGTTCTTTTTACTATTTTGCTCTGAATTAGCATTCACATTTCTAAACATAAAATGCTTCCACCCAGTAACTAAGAAATAAGCTTCTCTACAATAACCAGAAGTTATTAGGTGCACATTATGTGGCAGGAATTGTACTCACTAATTTACATAAAGTATCTCATTTTATGCATATAATAACCTTACAACAGAGGCAGACTGAGGCTCAGAAGGTTACTTTCTTGAACTGTCTGTACATGCTGAATTACAATGGAATGTGCTTAGAAAGCAGTCTTGCCTCTAAAATGAGCACTTTTTGAAGCATTTTTCAACCTCTTCATGTCAATTATTTTGTGTGTAAATCACTTGAATCGTCAATCAGTATGTATGTTAATTTTTTGATGTTAATAAGCACAACTAATAAGCTTTTCTTTTTTCAGGAATAGAAGAGTTTATTTTCTAAAATCATGTCCTGTGCTAATAAAATAGAAACACCACCATAAATAAGTCCTCTGCTTTCTCTAGTGAGATGAAGTAACCTCTGTCTTCCAAGCAAAGCAATGGCTCCTGCTTACTATTTCATTTAGAGAAAATAAATTACTCAGAGGGCTTTCTAATTTGCAAAGTGATATTAAATCTGTAATAATCATTCTTTTATTGCACAAAGCACCAGTAATTAATTTATTAATTCACACAACAATCCTATGTGGTGGACATACTTTAAATTCATATTTTATAGATGAAGAAGTGTCATCACACTTTACAGATCAGAAACAGAGGTTTAAAATTCTTATGTGATTCACCAAAGGCCATACATAGAACTACTGAGTAGTTGAGTTGTGATTTGATTTGATTTCCTTTTTTTAAATTTTATTTTATTGATTTTGCTATTACGGTCATCTTGATTTTCCCTCCTTTGCCCCTCCCTCCATCCAGTATCCCCCACTCCCTCAGGAAATCCTCCTACCATAGTTCATGTCTATGGGTCATATATATATGTTCTTTGGCTACTCCATTTCCTATATTGTACTTTACTTCCCCATGGCTAGTCTGTAACTACCTATTTGTACTTCTTTTTTTTTTTAAGTAATTACTTTATTGTTGTTCAATTACAGTTATCTGCATCCTCTCCCCTCCCCTCCTCCCTCCCTCTCCAACCCCACCTCCCTGCCCAGCCTCCCTCCTTCCCCTTGGTTCTGTCCATGTGTCCTCTATAGTGGTTCCTGTAAACCCTTCTCCCCATTGTCCCCTCCCCCCTCCCCCTGGCTACTGCTAGACTGTTCTTAATTTCAATGTCTCTGTTTATGTCTGCTTGCTTTCTGCTTTTGTTTTTTATGATCCAGTTAAAGTGAGATCATATGGTATTTGTCCCTCACTGCCTGGCTTACTTCACTTAGCATAATGCTCTCCAGTTCCATCCATGCTGTTGCAAAGGGTATAAGCTCCTTCTTTCTTTCTGCTGCGTAGAATTCCATTGTGTAAATATACCATAGTTTCTTGATCCATTCATTTGTAGATGGGCACTTAGGTTGTTTCCAGCACTTGGCTATTGTGAATTGTGCTGCTATGAACATTGGAGTGCATAGGT
>PVJI01029408.1:0-15350 GCA_004026765.1 Micronycteris hirsuta
GGGGCTTCATTTGTAAGAGCACTAATTTCATCCATGAGGGCTCCCCCTTCGTGGCCTAATTACAATCACCTTGGGCATTAAGGTTTTTTTAAATTTATTTTCATTATAATTGACATACAGTATTATATTAGTTTCAGGTATATGACATAGTGATTGAACATCTGTACACTTACAAAGTAGTCCCCATAACAATTCTAATAACCATCTATTTGAACACATGAATTTTGGGGGGAACACAAACATTTAGACTTTAGAGGGAAGGTGAGTACATGATGGATATGAAATATTTCCCCAATGTTTGTTATAATCATTTTATTAATTGATGTTCCCTTCCATTTTTAGCTTGCTTGCTATGATTTTTTTTGAATCAGTACTGCATACTGTATTTCATTCTATATTTTCTCAGCATCTATCAATTAATCTTAAGGATTTTTTTTCACATAATGTTACCATTATAACAATTTTTACTGAGATAAAATCATCTATTCAGTTATTATTGATGAAAAACAGGCCATGTCAAACATAGTTGCAAAAATCAACACGCATTTTATTAGTTCTATAGGGTGAAAGTCTGGACTGCCCTTGGACGGCAATTCCTTTGCTCCTGTTGGCATCTGCTGAGTGGTATTCAGCTGGCAGTAGGTTCCAAGAGAGTTTCACTCAGTGTCTGATGTCTTTGCTGGGATGATGGACTGCTGTACGCATGTGGTCTCTCCTAAACAATCTCCCTGATGTTGGAATTATTACATGGCCAGGGGCTTCCACCAAAGAAAACACCCCAAGAGAAGTAGAAGATGCTGCTTGTCCTTTTATGACTTATCCCTGAAAGTAATTCAGCTTCACTTTTACCACACTGTATTAATCAAAACAGTCACTAGCTTCTCTCATTCCTTGACCCTTCAATTCAAGGAGGGGGCCATAAAGCCCAACACCTGGATGGAAGGAGTGTCAAAGAACATGTAGACATTTTAAAAACTCCCATACTATCTGACCATGAAACAATTTTGCTCTATTAGATTAATTTTGCTTTACTTCATAAAATAATTTTCATCAATATTCCTTTGTCCTAGTAGCATTTCAACTGCTCATCTTGGAGTTTTAGGACCACAAAACCTGCATAAGAGCCAGCAACAAGCCAATGATCCAAGGCCATAAATCCCTGGCTTCCACAGCAGGTGTCCCCTGTCCTACCAGCATCGGTTGTCTCCTTTCCTCTAGGAGCGCGGACTGTGTTTGACATGCCTTCATCATCCCCAACTTTGTAAAGGTCGCAGGAGCTCCAACACTGAGAACTGATCTGGCCAGCCTCACAGAAGCTCTGAGCACCCCAGCAGCTGCCAGAAAAAGCCACAAGCATGCAGAACTTAAAGTGCCATGGAGAGGACTTTAATTAATGAGAGACAGGAGCTGATAAGGACTGAGAAGATATATGAATTTCTCTTTCTGCCCATGAAAGACTATTCCCAGACACAGTAGTTTCATCCAGTCAGTGTAGGGACATTCAATGCAATCAAGTGATCAGCAGAATTGTTTGGGGTTTTATTGATAAGTGTAGTATGCCACCTTGAATTTCCTTTCTCTCCCATTTCTCCTCCATTTTTCCTTTACCATTAGGTCCCTGGTATTATATACCCAATAAAGCATTAGTACATGTTTTGGCTTAGGTCCTTATTTCTAGAAAATTCAAACTGAGACAAAGAAGAATACTACCATTACCAAAAAAAAACACTAGTTTACTAATTTTTTTTGTTTGGTCTGGAATAGTGTGCATAAAATAGAAATAGCTTATAGATAATGTAATTTTGGGGGAATGCAATAACTGGTCTTCTCAGGTTTTAAACTTCTCGACCCAATTTTTGGCAGTATATATAAATATTTTTTAATTGTCCTGATAATTTCTATAAGCAACAAGTTATGTGACAAATGCATTCCTTTTGATAAACTTTTGTGGAAAAGGAAAAATATATGACTAGTATTTGTCTAGTTTCCATCATGAGTCAGTATATCAGGTGGAACACGTCAGCTAATCAATATGGGTTTCAGTTCATTCATCTGTACAATGAGAAATTTAGACTAGAATATTATTCTTTTACTCCTGGCTTGAAAATCACTGATGCCGTGTGATGTTGGTTGCACATTATAGGAAGTGACACTAGACATCTGAACTTTCGATGTCAACATTTAACCATGACTGTGGCATGGAGAAAACTAATTAATTTGTCAGATGGTTAATCAAAATAAAATTTTATTTTTTCTCAAAATAAAATGTAAAATTGAAGCAGATTTAGTTATCAACCAGAGGAGACACTGCATTCTTAAAGGACATATATCAGAATCTTCAACATTAGAGTTTGATAACATTCTTGATGTGGCAACAGTTGCCTATTAGAATCACTGCCATTGGAGACATCATGACCATTGGAAGTCCCACTAGAAATGTGTTTTTAGAAAGAAAAATGTTTGTAAACAATTATTTATTAATAATAACAAGGAAGGGAGCAAAGAATAGATAGAAGGGAGGGAAAAGAAATTATTACTACTGATAAAAATATTTATTATTACTGTTGGTTCATGGTATAAAGTACTTAAAAAATAAACACTGTGATATAGATACTACATGAGATGATGTCCTAAGATGACCTCAAGTTTTATAATTTGAACTATACAGAATTCAAGAAGTTTAAGAGTAAAAGTAAGGAAGAAATAGTATTAATCATATATTAAAACTTTGAGCCAAATGTGATGCCGATTGTATTTGGAGAAAAGGTTTGGAAAAAAATCATCAAGAATGGAGAAAGATCAAATATATGAAAGTCACAAGAAAGATTCTTAAAAGTAAGGCACATGTAAATCTAGGAAACAGAAAAAAGAAAAAAAAAGTAGGAATTATAATACTAATATCAAAGTAGATTGAAAATAAAAGTTTAAAGGAAATAAAGGAACATCACATTGTAAAATGTTTAACACAGAGAAAAAGAAGCATCTGTGTAAATTTTTATGTATAACATAAAAGAAAACAGAAACAAAATAAAGTGTTAAAAATACAAAGGGAAACTGACAAAACCATGATGAGGAAAGGCCCTGGCCTAATAATTTTTATATATGAAGCTTTTTAAAGTAAGTACATTAATGATATGAATACAGTATCTTCAAACCAAGTTGACCAATTGCTGAAAACTAAAGATAAGGAGCAAATTTAGCAGCAGTCAGATAACGTGTTATGCAGGAAATGTGAAGGGCCAGATACAAAGTTGGCAATGTAAAATGGCACAATGTTGACTCTAAACAGGCTTTTTATCATTTTAGAATGAGTACTCTTAGCAGTATTTCTCAGCCTTGGAAGAACTGACATTTTGGGTGGGATAATTCTCAGTTGCACAGGTCTTGCCAATGCACTGTTGGATTCTTTGCATCATCTCTGGCCCCTACCAACTATGTGCCCAAAGAAGTTCCCCACCCTCCCATTTTTAACAACCAAAAATGTCTCCAGATACTGCCTAATATCCCCTGGGAGGCAAAATTGTCCCCAGTGCTCTAGAGCAATCAATAACATAATAGTGTTGGTGGAAATCAGCTCTTCCATGGGATCACAGGGAAAGCATCCAAAGACCCACACCCAAGAGACTGTGATGTGGCAAGACTTATTCAGGTAGAAATCTGCCCCTGTGCTTCCAATATCCCATCTTCCTTCATCTCACCATGGAAAAAGTTCATCTGTGTCCTCAGCAAAGCCAAGTTCCAGAGTTCCTGCTTCGTATTAAAGCTTAGTCCTTTAGAGCCCACACGGTCTGCTGAAGGCCCTGGTAGCTGTTAGATCCTTGTGGTCATGTGCTTCCAGACCAGAGAATATGCAAACAAACAGGCAAATGAAACACCAGGTAGAAGAGAGAGAGAGAGAACTTCCTTGTTTCCCTGAGATTATATTACTTTGGCTTTGGGAGGAACCAGGTGCTTTTTCAAAATAACTAATCAATTTCCCAAGCTTTTGGAGGCTTTGGATGGGTCCACAACCCCTGGTTAGGATGACAGGCCTCTATGGTCAAGCACCTCCCCCTGTGCCCCTAACAATGTGGTATTAGGCACAGGGATGTGGGCATGTTCATCCCCTTGGCATAGCAATTCTGTGATCTCCTGGAGTGTGAAGCTGAAGCTTCCTGGTGAAGCAACAGGTTTATACTCCCCAGTTTATTAAACACAATGCTTCATTCTTTTTGCTCCCTTTTTTATTAATAATTAGTTAACTACCTACAGTGACATTAGGAGGTACAGAACTCCATATACAATTAATATGGACTATTAAAAATTATCCAACAACCTGATCAAAGTCTGGAGAGAAACTGCTGGTCAAAGAATAAAAGGAAAAATTGATAACAAATAGCAAGATGCTGTGTTTAAGTTAAAACATCAGCAATTACATTAAATATATAAATAAAATGCCAATTAAGTCAGAATTGTCAGAATTTATTGATAAAAATCAAGACTCAGCTCTATGATGTCTACAGGAAACACATTTTACATATAAAAATCCAAATAATATGAAAATGAAAGAATAGAAAAAAGATATCCCATGCAAACAGTAATCACAGGAAAGCTGGAGTGGTTATGCTAATATCAAACAAAGTAGACTTCGAGATGGGGAAAAACAAGATAAAGAGGAACATTTAAAATGATAAAAGGGATAATAAATTACAATAACCCTAAATATATATGCAAATAAGACAAAGCACTATGATGCAGAGACAATGCACCTAGTAGCACAAAATTCATGAACTGTAAACTCCATAATGACCATTTCTACCTTAATCACCACCAAATCCTGGCGCACTGCCTTGCACAGACTAAATAGCCATCAATATATCTTATTAATTTTCAATGTATCATAATTGATTTAACATTCTAGTTCAGATGTAAGTTGTTTCCAATTTTAAGTAGGTTTGCTCTGGACCGCAGAGTTCCTAGAATGTCTTTCCTCTAACCTTTGGTGTTGATACACAGGGCTACTTCACTATCTTTATGATATAAATATGTCACTTTGGCTATGGATCCTGTACTGCTTATGTTAGTACATATACTTTGAAGAAAAGAAAAAAGAGGTTTTTCTCAATCTTTTGGATTTCTCTGCTGCACTTCATTCTTCCCTCTTGGTCCCTTGACTTTCAAATGTACAGGACAAAAATATTCTTTAAAATGTTGACTTATAACCTAAAATATAGAATTTTATTTTCCCTCCATAAATTGTATGGGAAGACATTCAAAAAGCTGAAAGTAGCCTTTTATTCCCTACATATATAACTAACAATATAAATAAATGAATAAACATCAGGAAAGAGTTAAATCTAAAGTTGTTTGCTCTGTATTACCATGAAATTCCAATAATGGTAATACATTATTGCACTCAATAGAGTATTAGAGAAAGAACACTGGTCTTAGCATCAGAAAAGCCAGGTTTCAGCCCACCTCTGCCATTGTTAGTTTGGCAACACCTGAGCAATTTCCTAAATCTCTCACATTTTACATTTCCTATTTTAAAAGTTGACAGAATAACTTATCCCCGAGGTCCATTGTGATGATCCAATGAGTTCCTTGCTATAAATGTTTATTAATTTTCATCTAATTATAAAGTATCTTTATGTTTTTATTTTGATTAAAAAATCAGAAAGATAGTAGAGAATTTATATAATTTGGGATTACTGTTATGTACACATAATAAAAAACCTAACTAATAAGGCTTTAAAGAAATTATTTTTCTTGTCCTTAATAGCATCAGCCTATGAGGAGGCAGTTGCTGGTGTTGTTTCGGCAGGTCTGTGAAGCAACGTAGGACTAAGGCTTTTTTTTGCCATGTATATATAATGTGCACTTTTTGCTCAAATTTTTGAGGGAAAAATAAGGATGTGCATTATACATGAGTATAATGATTAATACCCTGGGTATCATAATCCCATGTATAATGTGCACAAAAAATGTGGGTGTGCATTACACGTGGCAAAGTATGGTATTACTTTATCCCCTGTTGTCTCCATAGGCTGATTTGCAGCATCACACGTGTGAAGGAAGGCTGTAAAATAGCTTCAGCTCCAAAAAATTGTATCACTGTCCAAGGCAGGAAAAAGGGGAAGGGGCAGTGTCAGCCCCTAACCCTTCTAGTAAGAAAGCAAAAACCTTTGCCATCACCCCTCAAACAGATACAGGATTAGGGCTCACTAATCACAACAGTGTCACATCCATCTCTAGATGCATCTTCTGGGAGAGTGAGAAAGGTGAAGCATCACCTAGTGCCTGCCACTGGGCACTTGTCCAGCTCCTTCAAAAGTGAGATTCTGTTGGCAAAGATGAAGGGGAGTGGCAGTTGGGGAGGTAGCAGCATCTGCCACAGAATCCATAAGAAGAGAGCCTCCCTCTTTAGGCCCTTACCCACTCTTACAACCAAATCCCCATCTCCATGACCCATAAAAAAAATTTTTAATGAGGGTAAATTTTGAGCTATGGCTCATACAACAATGTTCATCTTATCTCTTTCTATCATCAGGACTATTCACAAGACCTAGATATTGTTTAGAATTTTCAATGTTCAATCAACTGGTCTTCAAGTATCCAATGGATTTACAACTTTATGCATTCATTGGATCTTTCTATGGGAGATTTCTAATGTCATATTTAGGTAAGAAGTAGAATAAAATGTATAATGTAAAAAATAATAACAACCATACATAGCAATGTCATCTTGTAACACATCTGAAAAATTCTTCCTCAGAATAATGCCAAAGAGCATTTTATTATCATTAGAAACATGCAAAGCCTTCACTGTGCTTCAAGAGGCCTGAGGCCATCCCTACACCAGTCATGGCCACCCTAGTCCTAGGCTCACATGGCCCAGGCTGGCCAGGCTTGTACTGCACATGTACTCCCTCCTGGGTATTGAGCTAATATACAATATCAGTTTACCTCTACCAACCTCAAGAACATAGAAAACTACATGCTTCTTCCCATTTTATGCACAAGGAAACATTTAAAAAAGTGAAGACATAGAGCAAATCCCATTAAAGTTCTGATAATTTTATCAATAAAAGTTGCAAAGCCAAGAATTCCTACCCACATCTTCCTGAAGCCAAATGTCATTTCCTTGTTACTATGCATCAACACCAGGGAGAACATTGATAAATACATAGTCCCCCTATTTCATGCTTTTTACTTTAGTATTTTCTTAAATACCTCAAGAAGTTTTCTGTTTACAAAAATGTCATTTTACCTTCAGTTTGTCATGCACAGAGGTTAAAATGTCTTTTAAGGAAGAAAACTAGGGAAATTGTAATAGTAATGCTGTGACTGTTAACACTTGCCAGGATGGATATTTTTATCTATAGGAATCTTTCTCTCACAAACCAAAGATGATATGAACTTTGAGGAATATTTCGACATTACTAGGAATTTTATGAAACCTTAAGAAATATTCTCAGTATCCTGGTTGTGAGAATTATGGTCAGTAAGTGAGATATTCCTCATGTTGTAAAACCTTGCTTATGCTGAGAGAATTGTGTTTAGTCAGTGAGTTTAGGTGAATATTTTATCTTAGAAGGCTAGTCAACAGCCAGATTTCTAAAAGCCAGTATGAAATCCCAGAGATTGAATACCTACAAAACAAAGGCAATTTCACTTTGCAAGCCTTTCTCTGTGCATAGTCTAAAAGCTTTGAACAATAACAATGCATTTTCAAACATGACAAGTACAATAAAATCCATTTTTTAAAAACTGAAGTAAGCAAAAACAGTTTTCAGTTGTGACTCAAAGGTGACCTGCATCTCTAGTGAAAGGTTAAAAAGCTTATTTGTTACAAAAATCCAAGACAGAATATACTGCTAAATGCTTGTATTAGAGACTGCCCAATTTAGCCAACTTGATCTTGCCATATCTCTTCATGGCCAAGTCCGGAATTTTCCACTCTCCCATCTCCTCCTCAGTTCACCCCTTCTCTTGGCAGAACAGATGCAAGGTGGAGTGGAGGCGATGCTTCTCTGAGACTTATATGCTGAAGGAGACTGTGAAAGGGGTGCCTCTGAAGGTAAGGAGCAATCTGGAGATGGAAGTAATGAAAAAATAATGCTGGTTTTCACTGAAAACCATAGAGAGAAATAAAGTGGTGCAGGAGCTTTTACTTTTTAGCTAAGGTGATGTTAGCAAACTAGAGGATTGCTAAAATATTAACATCCATCTGTGCAAGAGGACAGATTTTCTCCTTTTGCCACTGTCCCCAGAGGAGGAGAGAATATTCTGGAAGCATACAAATATACAATTTCCATTTCTAAAGGCTACCCCACACGCTAATTCTGGAGGAGTGAAGTGGAAAAAGATGGTCAAAAGTCGTCCCTCCTTCAGCTAAAATGCATTAAAAGAGACTTGGTGTGGCTCTTGACACCGAAAGACTTCTTTGCTGCTGTTTATCCCATCATTCTCAAAAGAAAGTAATATCTCAAAAAACAAAGCCCTGCTTTGGCACTAAAACATAACATGGTCCTGTATTTCAATAGTAAATGTATATTACTTCCTAAAGTGAGGTTAAGATGTTCAATCCATTAAACCAATATACTTATTAACAGCTACTTAAAATGGAGTTATGAATAAATATTTTCTAGCCAATAGTATGTAAATAATATTTGTCTACATATCTTATTAGTATATTCATATCCATAAAAAGAAGATACTCGTTTCTTCTTAATAAGAAGAGCAATATGGCCAGAATTCTGTCTCACTTCTCTTGAAAATTGATTCTGTGTCCATGAGTGAGAGGCTCAACCGTCCTGTCAGCAGAGTGACAGGTTCATAAAATCAAATTTGATCTGCGTGGGATTCTCAGACAGAGCCATCCTCATCTCCACCCTTCCGCATATCAACACTGAGTCCTTCTGTTGAAGCTGCCGGTAAACAAATACTACAGATTTCAAGCTTTGCCACTTTTTAGCATCATGTGACATATTCAGAAAATACAGCTCAGGAATCACTGGTTTGTATTTACTAACGTCACTTGTAAATACCACTAGGGATGCCATCCATTAATTTCATATTTCAGAGGCATCATCAAAGCACAACCCCGCATTCTGCCTCATAAAATACCCACCTGCTTGACAGACCCTGTTTAATGGCCTCACTGACGGTCTTCCAACAAGTAACAGTGTGTCCCCCAAAAAATACCAGAGTTGAACTTTCTAAATATACAACTTCCTTTGTTCTTACTTGAGTGT
This sequence comes from Micronycteris hirsuta, assembly GCA_004026765.1. Classification (NCBI taxonomy): domain Eukaryota; kingdom Metazoa; phylum Chordata; class Mammalia; order Chiroptera; family Phyllostomidae; genus Micronycteris; species Micronycteris hirsuta. Next base: position 9,237 of record PVJI01029408.1, read on the forward strand.
TCTCAAAAGGTCTCCTCTAAACTGTCGTTTCTCATCCAAATTACATTTTGACATTTTGCTTTCTCTTGCAGTTTTCATACCAATCTTCAATTTTCTCTATGAGAGTTCCCTTATATTCCAGCAATATATTTTTATCTGCTTTTTCCCTCCTATGGACATACTCCTTACAAACCTCTAAATCCTTGTATTTTTCCTTTCATATGATTATTTTCTGACCTAACTGATTGCACAACTGATAAATCTTGCCATGCATTTGAGGCTGTTTATTACATAATAAATAAGACAAGAATGGCTCAGGCAGAAGTCTCTGTTGGCTGAGACTTGTACCAGCGATCTCTCTGCCATTTGGATGTGGGCAGCCTCAGGGGTCTCTGCATTCAGCCTCATCCAGGGTAGGAAAACTATGAATTGTTTAGAGGCACTTTCTTGATTATCTGATTTAAGCTTTTCGCTGCCTTTGAAATGTTTTACAACTCTCTAAAGTGGAGATAATGGATAGCAATACAAAATAATAACCCCTGTCTATAGAAATGCAAATCAGTTCTGTCTGGGAGGAAACCCTTTTTATCCCCCTTGTGCATTTAGCCAGTTTCTTCTATTTGTATATTTATTTTAACATTGCTTAACTTCATATAACGTTGTGCATCTTTGACTTTTTTGAGCATCTCTCAGATTCCCTCATTAATAATGATTTAAATAAAACCTTTAATTTGTGTTTATTTTACATCTGCATGAAACTCACCATTTTACCTTTAAAGAAAAGAAATGGTGCTTAACTCTAGGATTTACACACCAACTAACACTGTACCATGTGAAGCCATAGAGTATGAAGAGATGAGGGAGAAGGCACTTTTAAAATTCATGGGTAAGAAAAATAGCCAGAGGACATTCTCTTCTGATTGAATTTAGAAAGAAATGCTACATCTAGGAAGTTAACTGAGACTATAGCTTTTCAAGGAAGAGCTCTCCATTCAGTCCTAATTCCTCCCTAAGCCTCGACTGAAAGTGGTGGACTCGGGCTCCATCCTGGGATCCCGGGCACCATAGCATATGGAAGGCAGCGTGGCAGAGGGCAGGGGCTTCGGCTTTTGACAGAGGGAGTTCAGATTCTGGCTGCACATTTTAATTAACGTGTGAATCATGTCAAGCTATGGAAGTCCAGTGAATTTCATGGGGCTCATGTGTAAAACCATGATAGTAACAATGGTAATATTCCCTCACAAATTTAACTGAGGTCTAAATGAGAAAATAACTACAAAGCACCAAGAATAGGGCCTATTGTGTGGTAGTCGTTCAATAAGCACTATTATTATTATTATTATTATTTCTTATTTGATATATTACCAGAGAGTCACTTTCATTTGAACCTAAATACCAAGATTGCCAACGAGAGTCAAGAATTATTTAATGTAAAGAATGTCCCATAAAAGACCAATATCATATGACTTCACTTATATGTGTAAACTAAAGAAACAAAATAAATGAACAAACAAAATAGAAACAGACTCATAGATGCAGAGAGCAGACTGATGGTTGCCAGAGGAAGGGGGTTTGGGGAAATGGGTGAAAAAGATGAAGAGGTTAAGAAGGACAGATTGGTAGTTACAGAATAGGGATGTAAGGGGCAGCATATGGAATATAATTATTAATATTATAATAATATATATGGTGTAAGCTGGGTACTAGACTTATCAGAGGGATTACTTCATAAATTATATAAATGTAAAACCACTTTGCTATAAACTTGAAACTAATATAATATTAAATGTGAACTGTAATTTTAAAAAATTTATAGTTGATGCACCTGCAAGGAAAGTATCGGTTTTATAAACATAAAATCAAGAATTAAGGCATCTAAGACAAAAACATATAAAGAGTAATTAATTCAAGTACTCTGTTTTATAAATTGAATGTCAGGTGAACACTTAAATTGACAATAATGGTGGACTACTATAGCAACTATTGTTATAATTAAAGAAATCTCACCTAAACAGTAGATAGTAGACTTTATTTGTGTTAATTCAGGAAATCAGGCTAAATATAACTTCCTCTTCTTAAGTCTTTTATTCAGAAATAATGTGTCCCCTGCATTGCACTTAAATAAGAATAAAAAGTACATAATGCATATGTAGGCATGTATATATGTACATACATACAAAAATGTGTATATGTATGTTTATATAAAATTTACATGTGTATATGCATATGTGTATATAAAATATATATTGTATATAAACAAATAGAATACTATAACAATAAAGCACCAAGAAAAGGGCCTGTCATGCGGTCATTACTCAATAAACATTATTATTATTATTTCTTATTTGGCATACTATGAGAGATCACTTCAATTTGAATATGAATGTCAAGATTGCCAACTATATATGAATATATAATATGTATGAATATATTATAATATATAATGTGTATGACTATATATTATATAACATATAATATACAATACATTTATATATAATTCCACCATTGGAAGAAGACATCTACTTTTTTGGATCTTTAAATTATGTAAGGCATAACTCAGTTTCACAGCTAAGATACAGGTCTAATTAACTGCATGATTCGGGGTCAGTAGTAAATTTATTCTATTTTAGTTGCCCCATTGGTAATAAGAATTCTAAGATGTTCAATTGCTTTTATAGAATCATATAGTAAAGATAAATGAGACAAAGTATGAAAAAAATCTGTGATCAGTTTGGAAGATAGTATGCTATATAAATCCAAGCTGGCATTAACCACTATGAAGAACACAAATTTAAGCACTTCAAATGCAATAACTGAATTGTTGTTGCAAAGAAGACTATTTTCCCACCTGCTCTTTCTTTCTATACACTTTCCAGCTGCTGCTGTATAATTTTTTTCACAACCAGGCAATTACACCCCATGAATTGTGTGGTTAGTCAGCTAACCATCTGCTTTCCAGGAGCAGTCATGTGCTGTGTTCACAATTTCCTTTATTCAAAACATGAAGAGGATGTAGAAATCTCAGGTGCAATATCTGAGGCGTTCTTTATTCTGGAATAATGACTGGCCTTACTTGACTTGCTTGTAAGGTTCTTTGGGCACTGGAGAATAAATAAGATTAGGGAAGCAAGGGGAGTAAATGTAAACAATAGCTTATATTTAATACTTAAATATAAAGTAAATACATACGACTATTTTTGTTAATTATACTTCCCCCACAACACCCCAAATTATGAACAGGCTGTAAATATATGCTTCCAGACACCCAGACAAAAGCAGCAATCTTAATTAGCCAAATTAAAACAGTGAGACACATCCGATTATCCCTTTTTAGTCTAAACCAGCTTCTAAAATGACAACTGATGTGAAAATAATTAAAACAAGGCAGACAGGAAAAAGAGGAGAAATAATGTATTTAGATTTTGAAGAGAAGTAATTAGTTTTGGCAGGTTATTTATTTATGTAAATTGAAAAATAAGCTCTACTAGGCAGGGGCGATACACTCAAGTGTCTGCATTTCTGGAGAAACATGGGAGAAGAAAACGTTATAATGAAAAGCAACAAGATGAATTCCAAGCAAGGAAAGAGTCTTTAAGTTGCTACTTTTTAAAGGAAGACAGATTTCCAAAGAAAAGACAATTCATAAACCCTGTCTCAATAGTTCTATATTACTGTGCAGAAAGAAAAAAATACAATTTTAACTAATTTCCTAAGATTGCTTTTCCTCGATACAGACAAAGATTTTTTTTTTTTTAATTTAAACAGCTGTCTTGGTTTTTGGCATTCTGTGTTAACATTCACAAGTTATTCTTTCCTCAAACTGTCATTTTTATATAGCTCTACTTCTTCATTTCAACTGCTTCTTTTTCAGTGGAAATCTAGACCAGTCCTGACTTCATCCTGAACTTGTTATATCCAAGCATGCGTTTGTCTGCCTGGGTTCCCTCACACACATGACTTCAACCATCCCCAATAAACTGATGACTCCTAATTCTATGAATCTAGCAATGTCATCCATACTTAAACATACAGCCACCGATACTGTACTTAAATACAGAGCTCTTCTTGCATGCTTTAATTCATTCATCATTCCTGCAGAAACTTCGCAGTGCTCTGATGGAAGAAGGAACAGGACACTGGAGATACAAAGAAAAAAACTGGTAAATTCTGCCTACTTTAGAACGCACGTGGGAAGGAAGGATGGTTAAAGAAAGATTTATTCCTAAACAGCTTATCTTCAATTTCTCCCTGTTCTAGTAATCACACTACCTTAATAAAAAAGAAAACTATTTTGGATAAATGAAAATAGAGGCCACTTGCTAGCTTCAAGTAACTATACTCGTGAGACGAGGCACACGTACAGGTCGGTAGTTAAGTAGAAACTAGTCACTGAACAAAGCCACCCCTTTCTTAAACAAGACTTTAGATAATTAAAGGATTTCTAATTTTCATATTTAAAATATGCACTGTTTTAACATATATGCATAACGCTATTGAGAATCCTTGGCTTTCTGTTAGAGGCCTACCACACTTTATCATACCTCATTTTCTTACACTTGGTAGACAATGAATTTTTTACAGATTGCAGGTACAACACTCCATCAGCAAAATGATTATGACTCTTCAAAGTCTCAGATGATGTTTAGCAATTTTTAGTAATAAAGAACTTTTCACTAAGTCATGTACATTGTCTTTTAGACATAATTCTACTGCATACTTAATAGACTACAGCATAGTGTAAACATGCCTTTTTTATTTGTACTGGGAAACAAAAAAATTTGTGTGACTCTTTTTATTGCAAAATTCACATTATTCAGTGGTCTGGGACCAAACTCTCCAAGGTATGACTGTTTATGTGTACAAATGGGCATACCCATTTATGGTCCCAGCATAATTTAAGAAATCTATTGATTGAAAAATTTCATAACCTACTACCTTCTTCTATGGTTTTCTTCTGGGCCAAGAGGCAGGCTTGAAGAAAACAAAGGAGTAAGAGAGAGCTGTGACCTGATACTTATGGAGAAACGTCACGTATTTATCACAGTATCTCCCCTTTCTCTTCACACAGGAAAACTATTTCCCAGACTTCTTGAAGTTATATTAACACTGTGTATCCAAAATTTCATTAAGGGGAACAGGAGCCCAAAAGGTAGTTAAAGTTGGTTTGTGCCCTTCATGGTATCCTTCTCATCACTGTGCAGTGGAAGCAAAGGTTCATGGTGGAGTTGGAGGACAGCAGGAGTTGAGATCCCAAGCCATAATTTGAGAACAGTCAAGGAGGGCCACCTGACCTATAATGTGAGTGAGACATAAACCATAAGCGACTGGGAAGCCACTGAGATTGGGGGATTTTTTTATCACCGTATAGCTTACCCAGTCCTGAAAAACACAATTTTGTAAGTATCAAAAATTACAGATGTTTGATCAATGGCACACAGTTAACATGAGTGAAAATCCTGTACAGAGTTAGTATGTAAGATCTAAGGCTTTGAGGACAACTGACTTCCATTCAAGTTCTGACTCTGTCTTTTATTAGGTGGATGATCTTGGGCCAATTGCTTAACTTCCCTGTGCCTCAATAGTATGATCTGTAAAATGAGACATTATCACTATCTACCTTATATATTGCCATAAAGACTAAACAAAACAATTCCTGTAAAGAAGCTACTATAGTCCCCAAAACATTGTAAGTCCTATTCTTGCATATTTACTGTTGTTATTGTTAGATTTATATAGAATATGTATGTAGTTTTGAGCAACATGCTTTCCAGGTATAAGTTACTATTCATGTAATTGGCTATAATGTTTTGGTGTCCTTTACAATAGTCTCTATAGAGGATAGCTAAGATACACAGTCATGTGACAAGAAAGGGATGTTTCTTTTCCTGAGCCCTGAATCTTCCTGACAGTATCTGACCACGCAGAAGCTGAGACCTTACCTGGGCTGCCATGCACTTCCCTGGATGACTGGTGAAATCCTCCTAATGCCAATGAAGTTTTATGGACAGTGGTAATGCCTATTTACAACCTCAGTAGACCAGTTTACAATTCACTGCTGCCTCTTCCTTCACATATTTGTGTCAATGGAATGACTCACCATGACAGGGAAGGTCAAAAGAAACAATTCAAGTTTCC
>PVJI01029409.1:0-15337 GCA_004026765.1 Micronycteris hirsuta
TAGGCCGTGTGTGAACAGCCTGTTTTTGAAAATCAGAACAGTGAAGCGGTGCAACGCCAGGCACTCAGAGATGTCATTCTGGCCTTTTGTGAAACAAATTTCAAATGCAACTAAGACAAATATGTGGTTTCATTCCAAATGAGGGATCCTAGTACATTGATAGTGTGTTTCAAGAGGTATTAGAAGAATTTTTCTCAGCAGTAACTATAAATCCCTGAAAAGAGTAGGGGGGCATCTAAAAGGCATTCAGATATATTTAGATTTTAATATTAAAAAAACAATGTGAACAGAGGGGGAACTTGCTCTTGGAGAAGTGGAATGAGGAAGGTGAACCTTAAGAATGGTGTGAGACTAGAAGTAGCTGTCAAAAAGGACTTCAAAATTCTTAATAGGAAGAAAAAAATGTAAACCAACAAGAAAAAGACAATCCCTCACTTACAAAGCTTAACATAATATAATAGTTGACAGAAAGATGGCAAACCATTCAGACTGGAAATGTTATAAGCAGCAGCAGCAAAAATGCAGAGAATAAAATTCAAGATAGCAGAATGTCATTTATATGAATTTATAATATATTTATATTCCAGACGAAAATATATTTAAATTAATGAAGTAGTTGGGAGTTTTGATAATGGGGAGATTTGCTAAGTTCTCTGAAATATGGAGAATGAAAGATAGAAGCATCAGAACAAATAATGGCAAGTGCAGAAGAAAAAGACTTGCCCATCCAGGAATGACCTATGTAGGATGTAGTTCATCCTGGTTCAAGAGCACTCAGAAATTGCTTTTTCTCTTCCCCAAATGGCCCATTGGATTCTAGTAACTGTGTCTGAATCCAGGCATTTCTATCTTGGCTTAGTTGTGAAGATTTGCACTTAGTATTTTTGAATATGTATATATGTATTTTTCATCAAGTTTCCATAGTTCTCAAATGTTGTGTCAACAGATGCCCTTTGCTGAACTGTGAAGTGTAGAAAGTCTCCCAGAACCACAATACTTTGGTTGGACCTTGATCCCTTACTGAACCTTGAAGAGTTATTGTAAAGTATTGTTTTAAGGGACTTATTTTCAACCATACGGGGAAGCTATCATTTAGCTCATAAAGACCTGTTCTTCTACCCCTAATTATTTAGCAGGAAATATATATTTTGAATGTTTCTGGTATACATATGACACATAACTGGATTTTTTGAGGTCTTTGAAGGGTAAAAGGGAGAAATGATTAAAGCATCCCTGGGGAAATATGAAGAATTCTTTGAGTCACAAAATTACCCCCAAATAGAGCAAGTTCAAAGGGACTTTTTATCTGCATAGTGAATAAAATTATTTTTCATGCAAACAACATACAGTTTTGCAACTTAGAATTTAGCAACTCATCTAAACCACTGAACGTTAGGAAGTATTCCTGCCCAGATTCTTAGAACTTTCGCTGTTCCCTTTTCTTCTGAAGCCTGTTTGTTATGAACATATATGTCAAAAATGATTTATGTGCTTCATGATAAGTCTTAGTCCATGTTGTTATTCAAAATCTTCCTGTGCTGATTCAAGACTGTATTGAAAACAAATTTATGAGTTGACATGGTTGAGCTATGAAAAACTGACATGAAGTTTTTAGATTGTTTCAAATAAATTGTTTAACTGAATTTCACACCTTTTTCTGTTTAAATGGTTTTAAATTTTAATTTTACATTGCATGAAGACTGTACACATAAAGATGTTTATCATCAGCATTTACTAAATTTAAAATTATAGACAAGGAGAAAGCATTTTTCCCTTCAAGACAACATTATTTTGCCCTCAAGATAATTAATTTAGCAATACTAATTTTATTCCAGATTATTGATGTACTTTTTGTGTTTTAAACAGTTTTTTCACTTAGTAGCTTTTTAACTTGCATTTTCTAAATACACATGTTCCCATGCCATAAGCATCCCCAAGACTATTGAAAACTAAGTTTTCTTCTGTTAAATCTAAGAACTACTAAGGAAGAGTCTATGCATTGGTAGAATTTGTGAACATTCTTTAGCCTTTTCCTGTTAACCTTATTGTAAGAAGGGAAGACATTTTTAAAGAGTGCACTGCACGAGAGGCTCTGTAATATATTAAAACAACTCTAGAAAGACTAACAATAAATCTAACCAAGCATGTTGAAATGTTCAAAGAAGTAAAGATTATCTGAGAGAAAATACGAAATAAAAATAAAGGGCAACTATACTAAGATTGGTTAATGTCAATGGAAATATAAGATTTATGATATAAAAATATATTTATACGCCTCTGTAATGGTTATCTAAGACTAGTCACTCGATGTAGAGTAGATTATGGTTATTACTCAAAAGAAAAAGATGGCTAACGCTTCATTCCCTACCTCTCTTCTTCCCTCCCTTTTTCTCTCTTCTTCTCTTCTTTCCTTCCTTTCCTTTGAGTGGTTTATTTTGTGCTTCCACTGGGGTAAGTACTGGTAATATGATTGGCAAGATGGAGTGGCTCCCTGCTCTTATGGAGATGGCAGTATACAGATATAAAAGGGGGGGGGTAAACAGGAGATGCTTCTGAGTTCTCTGTGTGTGCAGATTCGCCAAGTGCACATTGCTGATTTCATCTCTTGACTATTCCCCTAAATATTCTCTCACTGTTGGTGCTTCTCTGTTAATATAATTATAAATTTATCAAAAACTTACAAATATTTAAAAAATCTATCCTAAATTTTTTACTCCCTTTCCTTATTTCTTGTCTTTCTTCATTTTTTGATTCGACTTATTCTTAAGAGAGGAAACGGTGTGACACAGAGCCTAGATAAACAGATGAGCTTGGTCTATAAACCCTACCTAAAAAAGATAGGAGTCAGCCCTGGCTGGTGTAGCTCAGTGGATTGAGCATGGGCTGTGAACCGAAGGGTCACCAGTTCTATTCCCAGTCAGGGCACATGCCTGGGTTGCAGGCCAGGTTCCCAGGGGGGGCCACGTGAGATGCAACCACACATTGATGTTTCTCCCCATCTCTTTCTCCCTCCATTTCCTTCTGTCTAAAAATAAATAATTAAAAAAAAAGAGTTAAAAAAATAGGAGCCATTCTGAGCTAAAAACAACTCAGGGGTGGATCTCTGGCTGGTATCCCTTGGCAGTGGAGGGAAGATAAGGAGGGGGAGACCGTGAAAGTAGGATGGGAGGTCTTACCATATGCATACTGAGTTCTCATTCTGTAGTCTACTACACTATGATCAGGGTCTGTTTGCTCCAGATCCTGTCAGCTATGCCAGATTGTTGTGAAAATAAGCCCACAGACTCAACATTTACTTAAAAATCTGGCACACAGAGAAATGAGGAGGACTGACTGCCAGCCAGAAGCCAAGGACCATTATACTTCAGTTCTCTTTTTAGAGATGAATGAAACTCAAGATTCCCCTGACCTTTCTGGGCATTGTTGTGGACTCAGAAGAAGGAGACCCTTGCAGTCACAAATGAATAAATTTAACACCTATATTTGAAAAGAGATTCAGGTATATATTTTGAAAAAAAAGGTAGAACAACTGTAATGGAGGTCAGATACACAAATGAAGAGATTCCAATTTACATTTTGAAAACAAGGGGAGTCATAGTAAACAATGCAAAATACAACTGTGAAAAAGCATTCAGGTTTACTTACAAACCAAACCAAACCAAACAACGGAACCGCCATGTTTGTTCCAAAGAACAAAGGGACTTGTGACATTGAGAGAATGAAGCATTTAGGATATTGTCTATAGGTTGAGCTAACTTTGAATACATGAAGTCAATTTCTGTTGATTGTGATAGGGGGCTATTTGCTCTCATCAGAGAGGATGGTATAAGTGTGATTATAGATAAGGGTAGAGCAAGCTTTTTAATAGTATTACAAACAATTTCTATTGAAGCACAGGGGAGAGATTTTTAACTCATGGGGTCGGGAGAGATGTCATGGAAAAGATGTCTATGTATCAACTTGAGAAAAAAGAAAAATTTCTAAGGGTGGGAATGGGGAGGGCAATAATCTGGGGTGATGCTGGCCACTCTGAAGGAAGATGAAAAGTCATCTGCTTATTCGACAAGTCTTTATGGAGTTTTTACTGTATATTAGGCAATGCACTTGGTTTAATGAGATGATTGTGTGATTGGAGCTTATAAAGTATATAAAGGGAGATACATTTGACAAAAGTATGTTGTGGCTTTAGTTTTTAGGCAATTTTATATGAGTTTGGTCAATTGGGTCTTATTTAAAATAAAGAAGGCCGTAAAAGCGGGGATTGAGAATTGAGGTGGCCGATTCTATATCTTCTTGCTAGCTTGCTGCCCTGCTGCATGTTTTCGTAGACCTTTTTAGCCATATTCTCCCCCCTAGAGGGAACAGGGAGCCCTTCTGCCATTCCCCATCCACCTCCAACAAGAAAGCTGTGTGATACAGGCCATGGGATAAGATCCCATTGTTGGGCTTGAGTGGTGAGGAAGGGAGTAGCAATAAAGGAATTAATGTTTACCTTCAGCATGGAGTTTTCTTTTAATTTTGGTCTCTCTCTGTTTCTCTCCCCCACTTCTAATTTGGATGGTTTCCCTTTTTGTTTTGCATTGCCTCTTTGGCCTACCTTCCATCAGAAGAATCGTGGGTCTTAGGAAACCAAGGAGGAGGCAGTCAGGGGTCCAGGGTAAAGGGATAAAAGGAGCAGGATGCCTTGGTAGATCTTTAGTACCTGCCGGGTGCAGGTTGACCAAATTAGGTGGTTGTGTAGGTGGTGCTAAACAACATTTGGGGGTTTAAATCCTAGCCGGTAATATGCAGTGTACCTGTGTCTCTTATGTTTTCCGTGATGTACAGAAATCTCCCTGAAGATCTGGCTATGTCAGGAGGAGATGGCTTCAACAATAATGAATTCAGGTATTTGACTGTCTTTTGATCAAAACTGAGCTAATTTCTCTTCTTATTCCATTGGTTTAGGAACTTCAAGGTAATTGAACATGATTGCATGCCATGTTCTAGCTATTACATGCCTATGCCTTTGCATGCTTGGAAATCCCTATCTCCTACATTCCAGCAATCTAAATATAATATTTTATTTATTTCACTATTTTTATTAAAGTATGATAAACTGATGAGTGTCTTGGGGGGCAGGTAGTTGTTAGAAAGACTTTCTTAAAGGAATGTTAAAATTGTGTGAGTGCCTAGGTCATACTTCTCAAATATTAATGTGAATATGAATCATGAGGGGGTCCTGTTAAAATACCAATTCTGAATCGGTAAGTGGTTGGCACCTGAGACTCTGCATTTCTAATAGCCCTCATGTGATGCTTTGAATAGCAAGGATCTAGCCCACCATAACCATGTCAATTGCACCAACAAGTGGTATTCATGTCCTAGTTACAAATTTACACTAATTTCTTATACCTCAGTTACTTGAAATGTGGTGGCAATGTGCTCTGTTTATAGTGTCATGCTAACACATTTAATCATAACATCACAAAGCAAAAAGAGCTGGGAGAGTAGGTCTAGCTACTCAAATAAGTGTGTTTTGAAAACCTACTGCAAATCACTAGGGGCCGATCTCAAAGCAAAAGGATAAAAAACTTGCAGACCTAGGTTAATGAAAAGGATGCTTAAGTGCCTCTTTGTAATATCGGTCTCTGTACAGTTTCATTATGAGAGTCCTCTTGGGACATTAATAGAGTTCTCAGATGGAGCATTCTCACTGCTCTTCTGCCTTGGGAACGGTGAAATTGTCTGCTCTGAAGTCATTTCCACTTTTAGGATTGCTGGCTAGTTATTTGAGTAGTCCTGTTGCTCTTCTAAGTAGCGGCCAATAACTATCAGAAACATTAGATGATTAGGAAGAAGGGGGTACCCAAGGAATTCCAGGGTTCTTCCCAATTCTCATTTAGGTCCTCTGAGAGTTCCCTCCTTTCCCCCACACGAATGTTACATCCTAGCTTGCCTTAACTGCTTGCCATTCTATGAACACAAATGATCCATGCCCACCTCGGTACCATATCTCATGCTGATTTCTTGGTGTCTTAGTCTACTTGAGCTGCTGTAACAAAATACCACAGACTAGGCGCCTTCAATGACAGAAATAGATTTCTGACAGTTCTGGAGGCTGGGAAGTCCATGATCAAGATGCCACAAGATTCAGTGCCCGGTGAGGACCTGCTTCAGGGCTTGACGGCCTCCACCTTCTAGCTGTGTGCTCACATGGGCTCTACTTGGTGCCTGCTAGTGGGAGAAGGGCAAGAAGGAGGAGACAGAGAGGGAGGGAGAGAGAGAATTTGGCTTCTCTTCTTCTTATTACAAGGGCATTAACCCCATCATGAGGACATGCTTTCATGATCTCATCTAAACCTGCTTACTTCGCAAGAGCCCCACATACAAATACCTATCCTATTGGGCTTTAAGTCTTAACCTATGAATTTTTGAGGAACTCAAACATTCAGTCCATGCTCTTGCATATACCGTCATCCACTAGTTTTTTCCCTAGTTGTAATCATCGCTATCCAGTGCTAGGACCTTATGTCAGGCTCCTCATTACTCAATTTAATTGAGTAATTCTTTTACACATTACTCAATTTAATTGCCAAAACAAACTTACAAGACGTTGTCATTACCTATGTCATTACCTTACAAATATTGAAACCAAGTGTTGAGAGATTGAGACTTTTTTGAAGCTCTGCTAGGCTGTTGGAAAGCAGGGTTCCATCCAAAGAGTGTAAAACATCAAAGCAGTGCCTTTAAATCAGTGACTCAGATTGTGGTCATTGGACCAGCACTCCCAGCATCACCTAGGAAGTTGAATGCTTAAGTCATACTCCAGACCTATCAAGTCAGAACATTGGGTGAGGCCCAGCAGTCTGTGTTCCAACAAACTTTCCAGGAGGTCTGATGCATCTCAAGTAGAGAACCACTGCTCTAAACAAGTGTGAGAAAGGAAATTACAGATAACTGACTACTTATTAGTGGAAAAGTTTGTTTCCATGTTAATATTGGGTATATGTTGGTGTAAGCAATATTTATCAGATGTGATATAGGTTAAAACAGGCACCTGTAGTTCACTCTGTGGAAAATCTTTCCATTCTGTAAGGTCAAGTTCAAATCCCACCTGCTCCATATATATATAGAGGATATATATATGGATATATATATATATATCCTTATGCTTGAAACTTTACCTGTGTCCTTATGCTTTAAATTCCACACCAGAATAATTTCTGATTATTAAAAAAACAATGCTTTTGTCCCCTTTCATTCCTGTATATATTTATTTTGAACTATTGCTAGCTCACAATAGAGAACATCGAATTTATAATGAAGTCTATACATAATTTCTAAATGTGATATTTGATTGAAGAATAATACATACCAGTTTAAAATGCCAAACATTATAGTAAGGAGAAAGGAGGAAATCAGGACATCTAAGAAATATATAATCACTTCTGGAATAATTGAGTGCTGGCTACATGCTGAATTAGCTTAAGATCCACTAAATAAAGACATCTCTGACGGTGCTACTTCTTTTTATTTGCCTCCTGTTTGCCCACTTTCCAGTTTATTCATGCGCTGCTTCTAGTGGTAACTTTAATAAGATAATATTAAGAATTTGGTCTACTTAGCCATAAAAATAGACTCTGATGGATCCAAATAACATTTTTGTTTTTTCGTACTAGTCCTCAAGTATACTCCTGTATACATGTACTGCACCCCTAGTTTTTGTGGGTTTGTGCTGCTCCATCCACCTGATTTATCTTTGCATCCTGAGCAGGGTGTATGTAGGATAAAAGAAGTACAAGTCAAGGAGTACTTGGCTACACAGCCTCCTTGGCGCTGCAGAGTCAACGGTATGCCGTGCGTGTTGCTGCCATCCAGCGATTCTCAGCTGACCAAGGCTACTGCAGAGACTAAAAGCCAAGGGTGCATGTGACTGCATAGAGTGTGATGCTTGCAGACTTAGTATGTCTTCCCAATGGGTTGGGAAGGGTTGAAGCAGTGCAGTGCCTTAATCAGATCTTCAAGAGAAAAAGAGGGAGGGAAGAGGAAGTGTGGGGAAGGCAGGGAGAGAGAAAAGCTCTGATTTGTAGCATTTGCTAATTTCAAGCTATCAACTTCAAAATGTGAACAATAAGCTCTCCGGCATACTCCTGGGCTACATGGAAATGATTTTTTAAAAAAGAATCAACCCCAATTTTTGTTTCCTGTGATTTAATTGCAATCAGGGACTTAGCAACAACTAAATATACCACGTATTTCAAATACACCACATATTTCAAATATAATCTTTTGATTTTAGTTAAAAAGTCATCCAGTCCCACTCAGTACAAGAATTGAAGGTTGAAATTGAGAAAAATCTCTTTAAATGTGTATTTCAGATTTGTCTCAGATAGGTACTTATCTCCAAAAACTAATTTCTCACTTCCTTTCTTCCTTGAAGCCAGATTTTACCACAATCTTTGATACATTTAGAGTCAACAGAATCATGTTTTGTTCTCTAGCCAGTGTTTGGACACAGAACTTTCAGGTAGTTTCTGTGGTCATGCAGGAAGAGATGGGGATGGAGTGCAGGGAGCATCTCTGGTTTTAGTTTAAGGTCAATGAAAGCTCTTATGTTGTGTATTACTTAGGTTCAGACAAATAAGTATGACCAACGAAATTTGGTGCTTAATTTAAACAGAATGAAAGGATGTAATAATAGTAGAGGGTAGTAGATATAGTTTTGATGTCATAAACTAAACTAGTGACAACTTTTCTTATACAATAGATGCAAACATCTGAGGGATAGGAGGACATTCTTTATCAAATTTTTTTTTGTTCCAAATGAAGAAGAAATATTTTGTCATTTGTTCTGAAATATATACTATCATTTTTGTCCTCGTTGAGTAAATAACTTTCTGGAAATACAGGGTCGGGGAAAGTGGGTTTACAGTTGTTTGTATGGAAAATAATACAATAATTAATAAGTAATACAAGAATAAACTTTGTCTTACGTACTTACAATTGTAAACTGACTTTTCCCCCACTCTGTATATATGTAAGTACAGAAATGTTAACGTAATTAAAATAATTTTTTTGTTTGCTTACTACTAAATCTATGATGATAAAAGAAAAATCAAAAGATGCAGACCTGCAGAGAGGACCTAGAATTGGTGAAATTGTGGTGAATACACTTTCAGACACTTTTCTGTAATTTTTTTATTTACTTTTTGTGACCTGATGTTTTTCTCTTGAAATACTTTACATGCCAGTGAGTACATGTCTATGACATGATGTTAGCTGGCTTTACAGCGATTCATTATGTGGGTGCATCTGACTTAGCCAATTCCTTGTGTTGGGTGTGTAGTCTGTTTCTAATTTTGCTGTTATATGCTGTACTGTGATGACTGCCTTTGTAGTCTACTTTTCTTCATATTTTAATATTTATTGTCATATAAAATGTATCTAAAGTCATTTTCTTGTATATAGATGTGGAATTACTGGGTTATATGTAAGAAATACTACTGGAATTATTTCCTTAAAAATAGGTGTGGAATTTTAGGTCAAAGGTCAAATATGTTATCCTGACTTCTTATACATAACAGAAGTTACTCTCCTACAACTTTGGATTGGTGTATATGTCCGTTATGAGCTCATCACACGTGATGTCATACAGTTCTCTATCACAGCTTCTTTTTATGTATTTTCCCAATATAACAAGTAAAACACATTATAATTATTTCTCATTGTCTTACCTTTTGTGTTAGGAATAAGCCATGTCAAATGTTGTTCAGCTGTTGGATCTCTTTTATGTAGGACATGTTTGTTACCTATTGCCGCCTTAACCTTACCACAGGTTTAACCACTTAAAACAATACACATTTATTGTTTCACAGTTCTGCGGGTCAGGGTTCCGGTGAGCTCAGCTGGTTCCTCTGGCCCAGGTTTCATAGGCTGAGATCGAGTTGCTGGCGAGATGGACTCGTATCTGGAGGCTCCAAGGGAGCGTCTCTTTCCAAGCTCAGGGAGGCTGTTGACAGAATTCAGGAACTGTGGCTGCAGGGCTGAGGCAGGTCCCCGCTGCCCTGCTGGCTGTCAGCCAGGAACCTCCCTCCTCTCCTTAAGGCTGCCCGAATTCCTCATCATAGTCCCCCTGCATCTTCAAACAGCAGCTTCCCCTTGAGTCCTCTCATGCCTTGAATCTCTCTGACCTTCCCTCAGCGACATCTCCTCTTCCTTCAGCTATAGAAAGTTCTTGCTTTGGAGCTCACGTTAATGTATTGGGCCCATTGGGATAGGAGCATCCAGATTAATCTTCCTGATTTAGGTCTGTAGCCTTAAGTACCTCTGCAAAGTCCCTTTGGTCATGTAAGGTATGTTAGTCAGGATTCTACAGAGAAGCAGCTGATAGGGGATATGTATTTATATTTGTAATATTATAATATTTATTTATTTATAAAATAGATGCAAAGTAGACGTGTATTTATTTACTGTGAGGAATTGGCTCACTCAGTTTTATGATTATTGAGACTGAGAAGTCCCATGATCTGCTATCTGCAGCTGAAGATCCAGGAAAGCTGGTGGTGTTATTCCGGTCCGAACTCCAAAGCCCAAGAACCAAAGGAGCTGACAGGAGGATTCCTGAGCTAAAGGAGTCCCGTGGCAGGAGTAGATGAGATGAGATGCTCCATCTCAACATCAAGGCAGAAAAAAGGAGCGTCTTGTTCTGTGCAAGCCCTCAGTGGATTATAGGATGCCCACCCATGTTGGGAAGGGTAATCTCCTGAGTGAATCCACTCAAATGTTAATCTCATCCAGAAATACCCTCACAGACACTCCAGAATTAAGGTTTAGCGTGGCACCCCATGGCCAGCCAAGGTAATGTATAAAATTAGTAACTGTCTCATAAAGTAATACATTGATTGGTTCTAGGGTTTAGGATGTGGATATCTTTGGAGGACCATTCTGCCTACCATACCACAGAAGATCTCCACTATTTGGTTTACCTACCAAATCCTTCAGTTCTAGAGCAGAAGAATGAGGTTTTTATCTTTCAGAACTGAAAATGTTCATAAACATCTGTAATAAGAACTATTTACTACTTATTTATTTATAAATGAAGATATTCACATATACTCGGAGTGGAGTCCACGTACACATCACCCGACCTCAACAAATTGTCGGTATTTTGCCAATTTTGATACATGTTTGTTCACACTCTGCTTCTTCATTTTTGCCTCTCTTCAGATGGAAGAAAATATCTTGGGGAGGTGGGAGGGGATAATGGGGGGAAAAAGAGGGGAGGGTTTTCAGGAACATCTATAAAGGATACACAGACAAAACCAAAGAGGGGTAGGACCAAGGGTGGGAAGTGGGGATGGCTGGGGTGTTGGGGATGGTGGGCGAAAGATGAAGACAACTGTACTTGAACAACAATTAAAAAACAATAAAAAAAAAAAGAAAACATCTTTATTTTGTGAAGATTAATTTACCTTCATATTTTATTGGGAATTGTAATAGCTTTATATAGTACAACTTAAAGAACAAAAGGATATTAATTTAACAAAGCAAAATGAATACTAGTGCTTCCCTCTCATTTACTGGGTGGAAAGTAACATTTGGGGTATTAAAATCTTGCCCAACTTACATAATTGCTGTTATGATTCATTGACGTTTCATTGATGTTTTGTATTAATTGTCTTGCAATATAGCATTCTCTTATTTCATTCTTGTGCTGATAAGGGAAAAGTGAATGAAAGGGAATGCAGGAATTAGTCAGCTTTTCTCAGAGAATTTAAGAAATGAAACTCAAATTGCACAATATTTCTGCTTATTTCCATTTTTTCTCTTGATGCTAAGCCTTGGGTATTTGCAGCGTAGGTTACAACAGAACTTACTTAGGAAGATAATTTACTGTAGTATCATAGTCACTTGCCATCACTGGGCAGTATAAAGGTATAAATAGACCAAGATCCATGGATAATCTCAAAATAACATTCCTGGATCTGTGATGGGTTTTCATCTCATATTTAAGTGAGCGTGTGCTCATCATGCTCTGGGAATTTAGTTTGGACAGAAAAATAAAGTATACCACAGAGACCTTGCTTTGGTCTACCGGCAACTCTGGCTCTGAGAAGGGTGAAAAATGTGCCTCTTTCCAAGTGTTTCCACGAATAGGAAAATCATGTTAAACTCTTTCATTTTAAAGAGCTCTTGTCTATGTAAACATTTTTAGATTAAATTACACATACAATAATTTGTTTACAGAATCATTTTCAAATTGATACAGAGAGATCTGATTGGATCACTGGGGAGGAGGAGGAGGGAGGGGCAGCGGGAGGAGTTTGCCTGAGACACGTAAACCATCTCAGGTGGGGCTGGCTGACAAGCTGAATGCCTCTGGAGCACAGGGAACTATGGGCCAGGAGGTTTAAAATAAAAGGAAGACAGAGACGGGCGTCTTGGCTTTCTCTTCCTCAAGGATGCCTGGATGATGGTGCCGCAGCGGCCTGCATTTCCCCAAGGCCAGTGTTTTGGACGGGAGAAGAAACTTCGGGTTCTGCCAGGATCCGGCTGGCCTGGCAGAGGAGGGCAGGGTTCTTCTTCTTTGGGTGTTCTAGAAGGCATGGGTTCTGAGGCAGAAGGCTGTCCTTCTTCCAAAATTGTGTAGTTTTTGTATCTTACGCTGTTTTGTAAACGAATCCTATAGAAATATGATCAGTCAAAAGCTAACAGGGAATGACAAAGGAACTCAGGAGTTAAATATTTCAGCCTTAATTGATAGGCTTAAATGATTAAAGCTGTAACTGAAGAGTTAAAGAGTTTAGCCTTAATTGATAGGATTACGTGACTAATGGGTGTGGAAAGCTGTTATGCCAAAATTGGGTAGGTTTTGAGTAAAGACTTCCTTCCTTTATCACTGAAACTTTGCCTCTGGAATTTTGCCTGCAGGGTGGTGGTGGGCAGGAAGGAGGACCCCGCTTGCTCTTTGGTAACAAAACTTGTAATTTATTACCACAGTGTGTTATCTCTTTATAGAGAATGATACATTCCTCCTTTAGAAAACAGAACGTTTGTACGTTCAATTCCAAACACTCCCGTCTCCTCCAGAACCACACTCCACTCAGTGTTGCTGCTTTGGGCTCCGTCCACCTTTCTTACATTTTCAGTTACTCTCACACTTTCACATTCATTCACAAATACACACTTCTGTTTGAGAAACACAATCACTCTATTTCTTTTTTCCCCTTTACCGAAGACCTTCTTAAGTATCCACTTTCTAGCACCTATGTGTTTACATTTTTATTTTATTTTCTATCCTCATCATGTTGATACTTCATTCTTCACCCACCACCCCAGCAACTTATTCTTCACGGAAGCTAACAGCAGTGTTCTCACTCGTCCTGTCCCTTAACTCGCGCCGGGGACACCATTGACCACCCCACCCACCGCCCTTTCTTTGCCCAAAGCTCTGCTTTGTGTCTCCTTAGACACGTCTTGTCTTGTTCTTATGCTACTCCTCTGACTAGTCTTTTTTTCTTCCTCTGTATATGATATTCATTTAGATGTGGGTGTCCCAGGGGCACCTGCCCGTGGCTGCTTCCTTTTCTATTCTCAGTTCCCCTCCCAGGCAGTCTAATCTCTTGACTTCAACTCTACTTTCAACGTAAACGGCTGCTAAATCTATGTTTCACTCCTGAATTGTTCCTCAAGATTCGGTCTCAGTTTTCCAGTTCCTGTCTTGACATTTCCATCTGGATATTTCCTTAGCACATTCTATATATCACTTTAAATAGTTAAATGTATCATCTTGCCTCCTAAATCTGCTTTTATCACTACTCCCGGTATTATTTACAATCACTACTTTGTCTCTATCTTTGATGCCTATTTTTCCTGTTCCTGGAATCTTTACCCATAATCAGTGTCTCCCTCCCTCCACAAATAAATGTCATTTAATTTCTAATTTCCAATTCTATGACTGGTTTTATATTTCAGAACCCTATTATCTTTGACTAGGAATATTGCAGAAGTATGTTACCTTTTCTCTCCTAACTATCTTTACCCAGTTAGAATGCAAAGACTGGCCAGTTTAATCTTTCTTAATTTTAGTTTTTACGTCACCGTTTGCTTCAAATCCTCAAAGACTCTCTTTTGTTAACAGTAGTTCTCAGCTGGAATGACGTTTCCTCCAAGGGGACATTTGCAGATATATTTGATTGTCATAACTGAAGCAGGAGGCGCCCAGGATGCTGCTAAACACCCTCCAATGCATAGGCCAGCTCCCTGCAGCGAAAAATTATTCTGGCCAAAAATGTCAGTAGTGCTAAGGTGGAAAAATTCTGGTCTAATGAGTGATTTACAAATAATTAACATGGCATGCTTGTCCTCCTTGACACTTCATTTACAACTCTATAGGATTTTTATAATTGTTCCTCATCTCCATTTCTCACCTCTAGGTGTCGGCTTATACATTTGTTCCCATTCATGGGTATTGTCTTTCTTTACCTGGTCCTCCCATTAAAAAGAAATCCCCCCAGTACCATGTATCTCAGTGTTCAGTTTGATCGCCGTATCTTTCCTAACATCCCATAAGAATCCCAATTGAAAGTGATGATCCTTTTCTTGAATCCTGATAAGGATTTTTTTTTTGTATCTCTCTAACGTCTTTGTATCTCTCTAATGTCTTTGTATCTCTTCTTGTCTTTCAGAAGTTATTTATATAAAGGTCTTTTAAAACTGATCAATCCTTACACTTTAAAAAATACAAGCTTTATTGAGACAGAATTCAGATGCCATAAACTCAGTGTAAGTATACAGCTACAGTGTAGTGATTTTTCATTTATTCACAGAATTGTGCAGCCATCACCACTACGCAATTCTAGAACATTTTCATCGCTCCTAAAGGAGCCCATCCCTATTAGCCATCAGTCCCCATTTCCTCCTTCCTCTATCCCCCAGGAAGCCCTAGTTTCTGTGTCTGTGTTTTAATTATTCTGGACATTTCATATCAATGGTATCTTATGATAGGCTGTGGCTTCTTTCACTCAGCAAAATGTTTTCAGCATTAAAGTCTGTGCTGGGCAAACCATGATATAAGATGTTCTATCCATAAGACTGGCATTTAACTCTGCAGGTACTGAGCAGTTGTTCAAGACTTTCCTGGCTTGTTTTATTTATCGACCCAGCTCCATTCATTTCTCATCTTTCAGAAATGTGTTCATATTTCTTGCTTGTTAAACTCTGATTTATGTTAAAGTTGGGATCTGACAAAAATAGATGTCAAATGTATAGTGGTGGTGGTTAGAATTAGAATTCTCTGAGTGGAGAAAAAAGGCTTAAAATAAGACTTAAAGCATCTGTAAAGTAATTGTCCAAG
>PVJI01029410.1:0-15341 GCA_004026765.1 Micronycteris hirsuta
AGATTCAATATTTATGAATTATATGCTTTTGCTTAATTCAGTGAATAGGTGCTAAATGTTTTCATATTGATAATCTAGAATTTATAGGTTGTAATTTGGTGATTCCATTCTTCTGTTAGGAATGATGAGTGGCAGTTTTTTATAACAGTACATTAGCTATGTTTGTAAATTCATAAAAATTCTTTTTGAGAAATTGGCATAGTTTGGATTCTCTCCTGGTCCGACTTTTTACCTAGATTTTTCTAGACTTTCAGATTATTTTTCCAGAAGTTTCTGAATTGAGAGAACCTTTTGGTCAGAGTAAGTTAAGAACAGTGTTAAAAACTGTAAATCTACTCCACTAATAGCTCAATCATCTCTGTGTTTGCTACTTTGTATTTATTTAACATGAAAGATCTGCTTGATGTAGTTGTAGAATATTTTTCTTATGTAGGTCATGTAGGTCATAATGTTTTTTTAAGGAGGAAATAGTTTCCTACATTCTTTACTAACTGGGCATTGTAACTTGCTTTTACTTCTTTTTTATAAAACTTCTTGAAGATAATTTTTTTTTTTGGTTGACACTATTACAGATACCCTCCATGTTCCTGCCTGTGGCCATCTATCTACCCAGCCACCCTCCGTGTCCCAGCCCTCGCCACACGGTTGCCTGTCTGCAGGGGCTGTGCTTGTGTGCGTGTGTGTTCTCGGGCTAGTCTCTCTTGGTCCCCCGCCCCCACCCCAACATCTGTCTGTCTGTTCCGTGTATCTGTCTGCAGGGGCTGTGCTTGTGTGCGTGTGTGTTCTCGGGCTAGTCTCTCTCGGTCCTCCCCCACCCCAACATCTGTCTGTCTGTTCCATGTATCTGTGCCTCTAGTTCTATTTCATCAGTTTATTTTGCTCATTAGATTCCACATGTGAGTAAATCATGTGGCATTTGTCTTTCTCTGACTGGCTAATTTCACTTAACATAATGTTCTCCAGGTCCATCCGTGCTGTTGCAAAGCGTAAGAGTTCATTGTTTTTTACAGCTGTGTAGTATTCTACGGTTTAAATGTTGTAGGTCATAAATTTTCTAAGACTCTTTTCACAAAATGTTTTTTTAAAAACTTTTTTTGTATCTAGTCCATGCTACAACCATATTAGTTCTTGTATTTTTATTATTTGTCCATAAGCTATATGTTGTTTCCTGAGTCTTAACATTTAAGTAGTTTCTTCTGTGTCCATATTTCAATGTGGAATTATTTTGTAACTTCAGAAAGTAATTTTAAAATAATTAGTATCAGTGACCTCTAAGTGAATGTTGCAAATTTAGTTATTTTACGGATAACCCCAAAAGATCTGCACTGATCCAAAAGAATAATTATAAAATAGTATCAGCGACTTATAGGTGAATATGCAAATCGATTCAAGTAATTATTTTCCTAATTCTCTGTCCTCCCTCCCGACTTAAACTTACCTTAAAGAGCTGTAACTGCTTTTACTTTGCCTTCCATACAGTTTTGTAGTTTTTCCAAGTCCCCAGAGGGCAGACGGGACTGTACAACTTGTCGTGTGTGTTCCTGTCACTTTGTGCCTGTCTCCTGTCACTCTGCCACCAGGGTGGGCGATACAGATGTGGCTGCGGGGCTGGTCCCATCTCCGTTTTCTGGCCTCTGGTCCTCCGTGTCAGGTGACAGCAGCTCACACAGTTGGTGAGGTTGTCCTGACACTTTAAGGGACCAGCATTTGATTAAAGACCGTCATTTTATTATTGATACTGACATGTTTAATGAAATCACCTTTATGAGATTACCAAGTTAAATATTTGTAAGGATGATTTGTCCTAGAATTTGGATTATCTTGAAAAATTAAGTACATGTATATTATTAAAACCTTGAATATGCAAAATTAAGATCAAACTCTTATTTCTTCTAGGAGTATCTGACATTAGCAAAGAATAGTTGGTGATAAATAGTTACATGCACTGTTTTGGATATCTGCCTAATGTCCTTTATCTGATAAACATCAACAAGGTGGAATGAGAGGGATATGTAGAAATATTCAAGAAGGTTTGGTCAGGCATAGAAATACAAAAAAAGAGAAAAAAGAAAGAAACTAAGGCATAAGGTGAGGTCAGAGAAGTCCTAGAAATTTTAAGATTTTCAGTATTTATCTTTGGAAAACCAGCGGAGCTTAATTGTTTTGCATTTAAAAAAATTTGATAGAATTGTTAAAGTTCAGTGGTACGGGTGGAAAGGTTCCTCTCCGCTTCTACACTGGTAGGATCTCACATTTGATAAAACTTTGACCTTGAGGTATCTGAATTCGTTAAGTGGGTTTATCAGAACAGCGCTGTTGAAGTCCCCGCTGCGTGTGGAAGTGACGTGGGGCTGCAGGACACCTGTGCGGGGCTGTGCGGTGCTGGGGGAATGTTAAGGAGGGTACTTGAGCCACTACTTTTAGAGTCTGCAGTGCAGAGGTTCTCAGCTGGGGCGGTATTTGGGGATGTGTGTAGCTATTTTGATTGTCCAAAAAAGAAAATGTGTGTGAAGGCACTGCTGGCTTCGATTGCACCAACGCAGTGCTCACGGGCCTTAAAGGAAGGGACAGTCCCCCAGAAGGAAGAGCTGCCCAGCCCAGAATGCAGTGGCCCTCTGATAAAGTGTCTGTTCTTTTGTGGTAGTATCCCTTGTTTTTTGTATCTATTAATACAAAACTTAACTTAAAAAACATGAGTAGAGAAGTCAGTGTTGGGTTTGCAGTGCTTTTGGCACTGCGAGATAGTTTAGATCAGTTACTTGACAGCATTGTGAGTCAAGAGGGAGGGACAAAACGAGGGTCTGGTTGTAGCCTTCAGGGTTAGAAGTGATGGACAGGGGGCCAAGCTTGCAGGTATGTGGTGAATTCTTAAAAAAAAAAAAAGTTAAGATCTTTCTTTTCTCTAGAAAGAAATGATGAGTACATTTCTATTTGGACAAAGAGGGAGCAGACAGTATAGAAAGTCAGAGAGATTATTGATCATGTAACAATCTGAATTATATTGTAAATTTTTTTATTAAGAAAAAGTTGAGGTTCATTGAGATAACAAATAAAAGAATAAAATGTTTTAAGTACAGTTGACCTTTGTATTCACAAGTGCTGCATCTGTAGATTCAACCAACCAAGGATTGAAAATATCAGGGAAGTAAGTTAGGTTGTTGCTGACGTGTACTGTGGAGTATGGAGCTAGGCCCATACTTTTATGAATATTTACAGACTTTTTTCCTTGTCATTATTCCCTAAACAATACAGTGGAACAACTATTTACATAGCATTTGCCTTGTAGTAGATATGAGTAATCTGGAAAGGATTTAAATTTTATGGGAGGATGTGCTCAGGTTATATGCAAATGCACTATTTTATTTAAGGAGCTGGAGCATCTGAGGGTTTGGGTGTCTGGGGCGCTTGGGGCTGGGTCCTGGAACCGTTTCCCCGAGATTCCGAGGGATGCCTGCCCTTTAATATTTTAGTTACGTGGTTTTAGATGTCAGGGTATCTCCGCTGTTTGAATTGTGCCTGTGAATGAGCAACTGCAAAAGGGGAGGAAAGGAAAGGAGAAAAGTGTTAAAAAAAACAAACAAATGAAAAGCACATGAAAAGGAGGCAGCATCTCAGAAAATGGCAGTTCGTGCTTCTGTGTGCTGAGGATGAAGCCCTGGTGTGACCCCTGACTTCCCCCCTTTTCTGCCTGGCACCTAATCTGGCGTCCAGTTGTGGGCTGTTTTTCAAGTGTGTCGGGATCAGTGACATCACACATCTCTTCTACAACCTGGGTGAAGCCACCGTCACCTCTTGCCTAGATCGGGGCTTAGCCTCCGCACAGGTCTGCTTGCCTCCACCCTTCTCCGGAACAGCCTCTTTCAGTGTTACTTTGTATCGAGTTTCAGGTGCGCAGCACAGAGGTTAGCCCGTTGTATACTTTATAAAGTGTCCCTGGCATTTCCGGTTCCCACCTGGCACTCTGTAGTTACTACAACACTAGTGGCTGTATTCCCTGTGCTGTACTTTGCATCCCCGTGACCGTTTTGTAACCACCAATTTGTAGTGCTTAGTCTCTTTAAATCTAAGTAACAGTAGTCACTCCTGCCACCGTTGGCCTCTGGACGGAAGAGCTGTAGCCATCCCGGTGAACGGCGCTGTCTTTGCAGCGCTGCAGCTCTGCGCCAGAGGCCTTTCCCGGAAACACTTGCATCTTACTGCAGGATTTTTTTGTTCTGTTCCTCAGAGAAAACACCGTGTGGCCAATGTTAGTAAGTCCACCTCTAAAACTTAGTGAGAAGGCAGGTGAAAGCCCTGACCTTTTATTCACTCCGGGGGTCCTGCCATGTCACAAGGTTTCTCCTAGGGGAACCTTGGAGCAGTCAATAGGCACTTGTGGTAGAGGGGGTCAGGTGGGCACACCTCCCGGGCCACTAATCTCGTCACTCTTGGACACCCAGTTATACATTTGTAACTTGGTAACGATCTTCAGTGTCACAGAAAAGGATCAGTTACATTCAAAATAGGTTGTACGTTCAAGAGGCACACGTATATGAGAAAGGAATGGACGTCACGGGTTAGCCTCCAGTTATCTGAAATTGTGTTCACTGAGTCTTTACTACGCGCTTGCATTGCTTTGGCTGTGCTGAGCTGTCTAGCAAGATGCAAGTTAGGGAACACATTCCCTGCGCCAGGGACGAATCAGAGCCAGTTCGGATGACCGGGCCCTAACTTAGAGATAGCGCCTCTGACTGTTACAGGTGATCGGGTGAGTGTGGTTAAGTAGCTCTAGGAAAAACCGCAAACTGACCCGACTGATGAACGGGGGTAAAATGTCCAGGCACCACGTCCCTGATAGTGGACAGGCAGCAGTGTCTTCTGGTGTGAAGGCTGCCACGGAGTTCCGTGTTCTTTGCTTTGTTAACAGTCAGAACACAGAGTTCCACGGTGAGCAGCATCTCGGGGTTCTAGGAAGGAGAAATGATAAGGAAGCTCCTGCGGAAATAAGAATGATGCTTAATGGTGTGTGTATGTGTACCCGCTTAGAACTTTTACAGTGGAGCTCCAACCAGTGCGGTCCGTGGAGTGGGCGTTGTCCCACAGACTAAAAGGTTGCAGGTTAGATTCCTGGTCAGGGCAGGTGCCTGGGCTGCGGGCCAGGCCCCAGGTGGGGGGCTTGCCAGAGGCAACAGATCCATGTTTCTCTCGCATATTGATGTTTCTCTCCCTCTCTTCTCCTCTCTCTAAAAGTAAATAAAATCTAAAAAAAAAAGGAAAGACTACTACAGTGGAAGTGCTACTTAAAGTGGCATGATTTGCATTTATAATGAAAGCCTTCAATTTATTCCTAGGATGTATGTTGCAGAGATGACCATCTTCACAGATCGTTACTTAGAAACAAGTATGTCATATGCATTTGTAAGAAATGATTTTGTCTTCTTGTTATTTTATTATATTATGAATATATTGTAGAAAAAAATTAAAGGAATAATCGCAGTTCTTTCCAAACAGCTTTTATTGAAACATTTGCATTTTACTACAAGGTTTTTGTTCTGTTCCTCAAAGAGAACTCCTCATGAAAATGTTATTGAATCCACCTTTCTACTTTGGGAACTTGAAAGATGGGATAATGTGAAGGGGTCTAATTGTATTTGTATTCAATACAGTGTCGATATAAGTAAGAGAAGGACAATTACATTGCAAAACTGCAATGTAATTGCAATTACCCAGCAAGGCTTTGTGTTTCTAGTAACAAAGCTAATATATTTCTTCTTGGGAATGATGCAATTCCGAAGCAAAAATTTGATGCCATTCTAACGAGCCTGCTTTCATTTGCAGAGTACAGTGTATCCCTGGTAAAGATTAGCAAGAAATCTGCTTTATTGTAGACAATAAATCTGTGAAGTAAGCTCTCAGCATAGGTCGAAGGTGATCTGGCATGGAGTTGCTTTATGAATAGCCCTTGGAGCAGGCTCTGGAGTTCGGTGTGTGGTTTTAAATCGCTGTAAATTTGTAGGCAGGTGCATATTACAATTGTCTGTTTTTCTTTTTAGGGCTCATGTAATCAAAGAAGTTTTTGTTGTGTGTATCTTTTCAGAACACAACAGGAATTGAAAATGAATCAGGTGAGTTTAAATGTAAGAATTTATACAAATATATTACCTAGATGTTAGACTAGTTTTTGATTTTTAAAAGATAGTAACACACATTCATTTCCTCCCAGATTTTCCTTTCTGTTCTCAAAGCCATTAACAAATTCTCTGCTCCCCGGTTTGCATTTGTTGCGCTGTGTGCGTTTGGGGGCGTGGGTTGGCATCTCTGTGGGGCCCTGAGTGGGGGACTCACTCATTCTTAGGGACCTTAGTTCAGACTGACTTCTTTTTACCTCTCCCCTGCCACTCTGGTGTTAATTTTTTTTAATTTTTTTTTTTAAAGATTTTATTTATTTATTTTCAGAGAGAGGAGAAGGGAGGGAGAAAGAGCAATGTATGGTTGCCTCTCACATGGCCCTCACTGGGGACCTGCCCTGCAACCCAGGCATGTGCCCCGACTGGGAATCGAACCGGGACCGCCTGGTTTCCAGCCCGCGCTCAATCCACTGAGCTACACCAGCGGGGCTTTGGTGTTAATTTTTTGTTTTTGTTTTGAAGCTTACTAAGTTTTCATTTTTAATACTTTTTATTTTGTAAATCCCCATTGGTTGAAAGGAGAAGATGTAAAGATTTTTCTTTTAGAGACCAAAACTGATCAAATGGGAAACTTTAAGCTGTTCTGTCCTTGAAAAACCTGTTCATGGGATAGAAACAAGAGGGCAGATATTGAAATGTAAGATGTGCTTCGTGTGCTTTTCCTTTCAGGGGTGGGGGTGGTGGATTACCTGAAGACTAAGTAATTCTGCTGTGGACATTTCTGTGGCCTGAAGGGCGTTCTTTCTGAGAAGTAGAGCCAGTGGATTTAATATATTCTAAAGTAAGGTTCTTATTTTCTGGTCTTAATATTATTCACTTGCAGTTAGAGAAATTTACGGGTGTCAGAAACATTTTCTTTAAGAACCATTCTTTTTTGAAATCTTTATAACCACATTAAAAAAATATGAAGGACAAAACTTAAAAATGTGAAGTCTGTAATTTTTAGTGCTCAGCTTAAAACCACCACACTTGAAAATATTTTGTATCCCTCATCAACTGAAACTTTGGACACCTTTTTATCATTTACAGGTGCCTCTAACTGAGATCACAAGTCCAATTTTATTAGGTGGCCAAGTTTAATAAATTCAGTCCTGTGTTGCATTGAGAGATGTGAAATTTTTGGAATGGATTCTTTGATTTCTTTTCATTACTTTCTTTATCAAAATATGTTTATTTTAATACAAAGGACCATACGTCATAAAGAATGAATCTGGCGAACACATGGGGCACACGGTTTCTATTACTTTAAAACTTGGAGATTTACTGACATGCTTTTGAAGACAAATTGTTTTTGAAATGGTAAGATGGGGGAGGGAAAAGAGCGGGGTGGGCTTTCGCAGTTGTCACCCGTCATGGCTTTGTGCATGGGTAAGTCACAGATTTCGTGTGTCTCCCTGTGCTGAGATCGAATCTTCCCGTGGACGTTGTCACCCGAGGGAACTCGCTTTTCTAGCGGCCTGGGAACTGCTGTTAGAGGAGTCTTGATTTTGGGTCGGAATGATCGTGCACGTTTCCCGAGTGGGATTGAAGTGCTGGCTTCGGTTTCGCTGCGTCACTCTGGTCATTTGTATCCGAGGCCACAGCTTTCACCTCAGGCTTCATACTGCCTTAATTCTTATATCTTATTTGGCTGCTAGTGTTTTATTGCTATCGTTTTATTTCTTTGGCACTTCACACTTTTGCTTTAAAATTTCATTTCTATCAAATGAGCTTGAGTTTAAAGAAAGTCCACGTGCCATTCAAAAGAGTTGTAATCATGTCATTTTTTGGCTCTTTTACAATTTCATTTTGCTTTTGACAAGTTTTAATATCGGATCTGCGGAGGACGGAGGACTGCCTTTGATGCCAAACGTCAAGTATCAGTGGAAAACTGTCCTCTTGTGTTTCTGATGGTTCGCATGTTTCTGATTTGGGTACAGTTTAAATGGTCTGGTAGTAATGAAACTTTTATTTGTATTATAAAAATTGTCCGCCTTTTATGAGTAAAATTTTTAGCGTCTTTAGTTATATTTTCATTATTTGAGGGAGATTAGTTACATGATATTTAGTCCTGATTATTATATCATGGCATAAAATCTATGAGTGTTTTTCAACAGTTTCAGAAATTTTAAAATTTAAGAATTGTTTCAGGACATTTTACGTTTTTCTCTCTTGTATTTATTCTTCTCATTTGCAGCCAGTGAAAATGAGCAATAAATGCTTGAAAATGTCAAAATAACTACACAAAATTTAGATACTAAAATAGTTTTCGCTTGAATCAGATTGGTTTTTAATTTAAACCGTGGCGGTGAGTTTAGGGTTAGGGTTTTCGCTTTAGGGACCGACCTGCATTGCATCAATGAGTGCTGGCGGTCAGATCTGCCCCTCGCGCTGGGCGTGGCCTCCGGGACAGTAACCCGGAGTCGTTCATTTACGTGCGCTGGAAGGGCGAGTTTTAGGGACTGGAGGACCCTTGCAGCGAGCGTGCCGTATCGCTTACAAGTTAGCCCTTCGGAGGAACACGAGCACAGAGCCACAGCCCCTGCATCTGAAGCACTGCCCGTGGAGCAGCGTTCTGGGCTGCTCGGCATCATCGACGTGTTTCAAGTCCTGCCTGGCGCATTCGCTTGCCGGGCTTTCCCTCCAGCCCCAGCGCTGGGCTCCTGGAGCCCCGAGACCCACGTGTTCTTTGTCCTTCCTTCTCTTCTGGGCTCTTCTCCACTCAGCACTCACCCCTTTTCTTACCATCTCTTGTCTTCCCGATTTAGAACCCAGGCCGGCTTTGCATGTGGGCCTTTGTTCTTCCAGCTGAGCCGGGGCCTGGTGGGCAGGCAGGAGGAGCAGTCTGTACTTCCTTCCCTCGTGTCCATTTTCCTTTCTCTCCATTTGCAAGTCATACATATCCTTCACTCCATTAACTTTACACACCCATCTTAATGTTGAGCTTTGAGACGGTCCGCTGTTTTCCTTCTCCTTTTCCTAGATTTATCAGGGAGAATCCAGAACTTTATAAATGACTCTCTCATTGAATAAAGAGTTTAGAATGCTTTATAGCACTTCTTACCACCTTTCCTTCATTGCCTTTTTGTTCTAATGTTGATGAGAGGCCTTAGGCAGTTAACTCTTGTTTATGTCACTTAGCCTTTGGTAAAATTGGTTTCATTTTACGGCATTTCACTTAAAGTTGCAGAACCTATCGACATTAAATGAGGACTTCCTGTGCTTTATAGAACATCTAAGGTGAGTGAAGTTCCATGATGCCAATCTGCTCATAGTAGCTTAAAGTAGCAGATATGCTAGAGTTTAATACCACGTCCTATCTATTGAGTACTTACCCAGTATGCCAGGCATTGCATTAAGTATTGAACACACATTTTGTTATTAATTCAGTCTTTGCACCTACTTTGTACAGGACAGGTTTTAGAACCCTTTTATGATTGAAGAAATTAGGCCCAGGGAGGTGGCCGTGGCTTTCCCACGCTCGCTGAGACAGTAAGTGGCAGACCTCTCGGTCACACGCAGGCCTGACAGAGTGCAAAGCCCAGGTCCTTGCTCACCGTGCTGCACTGCTGGACCAGGCAGGGTAAGCTGTGTTTGCTGCGCTTGAACAGGCAGCCCCGAGATCTTAGGGGCTTAACAGAGCAACATTGATTTCTTGTTCTCAGTACACATCCGTCGTGGGTCTGCTATTGTAGTTGCTCAAGAACTAAGGAGGATGAAGGCTTTGTCTCAACACAGGTCACTTCTGTTTATGTTTAATTGGCCAGAGTTAGTCACCTGGCCACATCTAACTTAAAACTCAGGTTGGGGGAGCGGTGCTGTCCGTGAGGTTCCTAGAGGAGAGGAGACTGAAATACTCGGGTGCAGCCCCAGTGCTTCTTCCAGCTTTACTGAGATACAATCAACCTACACCATTATGTGGGCTCTCACCATAATGACTTAATACAGTGGCCTTGATCACTAATTGACAGTCACGCTTAATTTTTTAAAAGGAATCTGTGTAATTGTTACTAATATTTGAAACTTTCAGTGTAGTAGCTTATGATTGCAGCATCTCTATATCTGATCAATAATCTATCGTATTGCCAGTAACCAGTCGCAAAGCAACGTAGCAATTTAGCTGTCTAAACTGGTTTTCAAATTTTATATAACAAATAACAAAGGAAACTTTTCATCACTCATTGTTGCAAATCCAACCCTGAACACTGTGATAAGCCGCCCAGAGTTCTGTTATCTGAACCGTTGTGGGTGTTCAGCCTGTCTCGCATCCTGCGCCCCCTGCACCCAAGTGTGCTGTGGCTTCTGCAGTGAGCCGGGAAGTCCAGGGCTCTGCGCTGCTCCCTGCACATGCAGAGAGGGAGGCGGTGCGGCAGGGTAGCATGCCCAGGAGTGCTGGGTGGAGGTGGGGAGTTCTCGGAATGACATGATCAGAGAAGGCTCTTCTGGAGAGGTGACTAACAACAGAATAATAATAAAGTAATCACATTAATAATAATAATTAATACTTGAATAATAGATGCAAGTAATAACCAGGGACCAGATATATGAGGACCTGGAGAAAGAAAATTCTAGGCAGAGTGAACAAAATAGTGAGAGCAGAGGACTTGAGGTGGGAGTGAGCTTGCTGGTTCCAGGCACAGAGAGCAAGCTTGGCAGGCGCCTGGGACTCTGGGCCAGGAGGAGGGTGGAGTGAGAGGCAAGGGCCAGACTTACAGAGGTCCTTAAAGGCCATGGGAAGAAGTGTGTGTTTTATTCTAAGTGCAGTGGGAAGCCACTGGACAGTGACATTCACTTTGATTTCCAGTTTTAGAACATGATGCTCACCGTGCCGTGGAGACGGGATTGGAGGGGGCAAGGGTGTGGTAACGCGTTGGTTCGCTGTCGAGGCTCACACCTGGTTTGAGGACGTTTTCTTCCCTTGGAGAGTGGGAGGACCCAGGCTTCGTGAGGGCGCCCTCATGCTTCAGCCTGTCCGACTGCCGTTCTCTCCCGGAGACGGTGTGTGAGGCCTTGTTCCGAGTCCCGTCTGTTTATTGTTGTTGCCGTCTTACTCCTCGGCAAAACACAGTTCAGTGCTCCTTCCATAAACTGAAGCTTGTTTGATTTTTTCCTCCCCATCGTTTGCCCCAAGAATAGTATTTACGGGTCTTGATTGCTAGTTTAAACCAGTTTTTCACAGAATTCGAATATTTTAACACTGTTTAATTCTTGGTAGTCTTTTGTTAGTAACAGTGATTACCATGGTGATTACTAGCCTGTTGTAGCAATAATATATATCTTATTTTGGGTACACTGATACATAGTCTTAATATTAAGCAATCTTGGTCTCCAGTGTCAGTTTAAGATCACATTGGTGGGTTGCCCAAAAAATCTGTTTAGTTTTTTCTGTAAAGTAAAAGACACATTTTTCATTTTCACCAATAACTTCATTTGGCCAAAATTTCA
The DNA here is from genome assembly GCA_004026765.1 of Micronycteris hirsuta. Classification (NCBI taxonomy): domain Eukaryota; kingdom Metazoa; phylum Chordata; class Mammalia; order Chiroptera; family Phyllostomidae; genus Micronycteris; species Micronycteris hirsuta. Next base: position 11,592 of record PVJI01029410.1, read on the forward strand.
GTAGTACCAAGAAACTTCGCAAACCACTTTTGACACATTCAGTCAGTCGCAGTGCCTTCTCCATACACTGCACAAATCTTTTTTGTGTTTCAGTTGTGTTTTTACCTTTCTTGAAATAATAAAGCATAATGTGCTGAAAATGTTGTATCTGTTTCCTTCCATCTTCAATATTAAAATGGCTGCACAAAAATTGATAAATTTTTTTTGAATGTACATCGATACAACAGCTATTAGAAAGCAGTCTGACAAAATTGTTTTGAATGAAGTTAAAGACAACTAAGCACTACTAGAGCCATTGTGTGGAAAAAACCAAATGAACTTTTTGGCCAGTCCAATAAAAAACTAGGTTCTTTGCCCTTGCTGGGATGGCCTAGTTGGCTGGAGCATTGTCCAGTAACTGAAAGGTCAGGGCACATGCTGACGTTGCAGGTTCGATCCCTGGTCCAGGCACGGACAGGAAGGCAACTGATTGGTTCTTTCTTGCACTGTTTCTCTCTCTTCCTCTTTGTCTAAAGCAATGAAAAAATGTCCTCAGGTGAGGATAAAAACAAAAAACTAGGCACTTCCATTAAATTGATTAAATCTGATGTGATAATTTATGGCCATTCCCTGGGTGCAGGGTGTAAAAGGAGGCACTTATATAAATGTAAATGAAATACTAGGGACCTTGCTTCTTACTATATTTTTAAGCAATAACAACATCAGTCCATGTTGCTACGTCAGGGTGCACGCAGCCTTCTGTAACGGAGGCCAGCGCCGTGCTGCGTGGCGGAGTTACTGCACATATTCTGGTGAGGGGTGTGAGGAGGCGGGGTGGAGCAGGCTGGCTCCGAGGAGCAGGAGGAGGGGGGGTGAGGGGTCAGAGGCAGCGCGTGTTAGCTCACTGGCCATTGTGAGGAGGGGACCAGAGTAGACTTTGCCCTGGAAGAAGGGAAACTGTTGGAGGGTTTTGGGTTGGGTTAAAAAAAAAAATCTTGATGAAAAATTTTTTTTCTATCAGATTGGTATTTTTGTTTTTAATTTTCTTGGAGCATTTTTAATGTAATTTAAAGAGGAGAATATAGGATTTATTTACTTATTTATGTGCAGTAACATGGACTCATTTGAAGCGTATAGTCCTGAGTTGTGACACTCAGGTAACTACTGTCACGATCAAGATATGGGACATATCCATGGCCCCCACGATTCCTTCTTGTGGCTCTGGGGTTCTCCCCCAACCTCTGCCTCAGGCAGCCACTGGTCAGCTTCCTGTCCCTGTGGATCAGTTTTTCCTGTTCCAGGATTTCTCCTGAATGGAGTCATAAAGTACATGCTGCTTGGTGTTTGTCTCTTTTCGGTCACATAAAGTGTCTGAGACTTCTCCGTGTTGCTGTGGTGTCAGCAGTTTGTTCCTTTTGCAGAAGATCTTAGGGGCCATCATTGGGCCGTCGTGATACATCTGTTCCTAACCACGTTTCTAAAGATTTGGTGCAGCCTCAGGGTGGCTTTCTGTGCTTACTTTTAGGTAGCGCCTCCACTTTTTTCTAATTTTAAAAACACATGTTGTTTAAAAAAATTGAAACTGCTTTTGCTATTTTAGCATATTATTAACATTAAATTATAGTTTTATAAGTAATTATAAATGCAAATTTGATTTTTCATACCAAAAAAGGACTTTCAACTAAGGTGGTTTCTATCTGTTATGACTTAAACCTCAATTAATGAGTGTATAGTTTAGGAAATTAATGTGTTTAATGGCACTTAAATTTCATTTTAAATCATGTATTCTCTTAAGTAAATTAGCAATTTTAAAAATAAAGTCTAGTACAGTGTTTTTCTGAATGAAGATACTTGATTATTTTTGAAATTTGAAAAGTAACTAGCACCTTGAATAGCATTTCCTGTATAACTGTAGAAGGAGCTATGGCAGGACGACTCACCTTTCACCTTACTCTGGTACCAGTGCTTTGGTGGAGAAGAAGGTTCTGGAGTGTTTGGCTCTGCCTGACTTTCGCTGCCTTGTGACTCACATTCCACCTTCAGGCCTGGCTTTGCTGCTCCAGCTGTGTGGCCTTGGGCAAGTCACTTGACTTCTTGGTATTTGTTTCTTACCTGTTTAATAGGGATATAGTGGTACGCGCCCCCCCCCATATGGCTGTGGTCAAGACCAAAGTTAATAAACATAAATAAGCATAAAGCTCTAAGGCTAGTGTGCCTTACATAGGAAATACTGTGTAAGTATTGTTATATTATCATTATTTTCGGCCATTGACTAAGTCTTGACTCTGCTTCATAAAATACTTTCTTATCACTGTCACTGCTTCAGTTCAGACCCAGACACCCCTTGTTTGGGCTGCTATGGAAACCTCCTAATTGATTGCCTCACTGACAGTCCCTCCTCCCTTGGGACCATTGTCCACGTCTCTTGAGTACTGAGACGACATAAAACTGACCGCATAGGAACTCAGAAAAGTGGACAGTTATCCTGAGTTGTTCGCGATGTCTTCATGGATGAACTGGGAGTTGAACTTGACCTGGAAGAATGTAGAGGATATTGACTGGCCGGGAACTGAGGGCCAGGAGGACCAGTGGTTTAGGGTCATTACGGGCTGAGAGCCTGAACTGTGCGAGGCCCAGAGGAGAAGAGACCAGTCTGGGGAAGGGAGGAGGAGCCAGGGAATGGCGTGACTGTAGGGGCCAGGGAGGAACTCTATGAGTAAAATGGGGATATTTGTGTGTGTGTGATTTTTCTGTATAGAATTTTATTTAAAATATAGCTGGGTAGACCAGACAAGTTCATGTGACTTGAAAAGCTGTAGCTTCACAGTTCGCTGCCCTGGATGAAGATCGTTTGAGATGTTGCAACTCAAAGCTCACTTGTAACAGACTCACTGGGAGGCAGGAGAAAGCTTCTCCAGCTCACCACTACCCTTCCCCACCCTGAATCAGAATCTTCTGGAAAGGGGGAGGGGTATGTATGTCAGGTTGAGAAAGCTCTCAGGTACCTAATTTTCTCTGCTCCCTCTGAACCTTGAAAGTCTCTAAAACCAGTAGAGGACCTGCTGGGTTTTATTTAGGAAGTTTTCAAAAGGGGTTTTGAACCAGATGCTTTAGAGGATGATCAGTCAAGAGGGCAGATTGTTCATAGAGTTAAACATGGAAACGACTGGAAGCTAGAAAACCTCATGGCATCTTGTCTCCCCCCAGTCCAAACCTTCCAGTGGTGTCCCACCGCTCCCAACGCCACCTGCTTGCTGTACCTGGCCCGCAGGGTTCTGCAGGCTCTGGGGTGGCCGACTCGGCTTGCTCCCTGGCTCCCTCTGACCCGGCCACCATGGCCTCTTTTTGTTCCCGAACATGCCAAGCCCTTTGTCCCCTCAAGATGTTCCCCTGGAGTGCTCGATCCTTAATGCATGGCCTTATTCATAAATCAGAAAACTTTGAAATGTGAGATTAAACAATCACACATTCCATTAGTCAGCAGAATGTCATAGCTTCCTGAAACTGTCCCATCCACACCAGTGAAGAAGGCAGATAGCATCTTAGAATTCTAATAGAAAGTGACTCTGATCTCGTGGACCCCCAAAAGGGACTTCCCAGGCACCTCTGGCCTCTAGTGCGAGACCCCGCTGGTTTGTGGTTAAAGTGCAGACTCTGGCCCCTGACTGGAGTTTATCTTGGCTCCACTCCTGTAACCATGCACCCGGGAGAAGTTACTCGGCAGAGCTGCTCCATGGTGTCATTTTTGAAAGTCCAGAACCTGAAGCCTGA
>PVJI01029411.1:0-15337 GCA_004026765.1 Micronycteris hirsuta
TCTGCTTCACATTGATTTGGAATACTACTTTAACATATTAAATTTCCATAGATTTTTTAGTGTATTTCTGGTCTTCTATTTTGTTCCATTGGAGAAGCATCACACAGTTTTAATTGTACAGGCTGTAGAGCATGTTTTCATATCTGGCAGGACTGATAGCCAACTATTCTTATCTAGGACTTTTTAGCTATCCTTACATGTTTATTTTGTTATATTAATATTAACATTAACTTCTTTAGCTCAAGAGAATTAAAACCTTGCATTTTTATAGACATGTTCAAGTTATATGCTGATATAGTTGGTTGAAGGTCCTGCAAATTCTTTACTACTCACGAATGCATGAATACTTATATATGAAGATGTGGAGTCTAATTCCCCTTCCCTTAATTTGGCTGGCCATAGTAATTAGCTTGTCTAACAGAATGTAGCAGAGGTGACATTCTGGGATCTAGTGGCTAGGAGAGAGAAATTGTCACAGATACTTGGGACTTCTTGGTCCCTTGGGACTTCTTGGGTCCCAGATATCACGCCGTAAGGAAATCCAAGCGGCTCCATGGAGAGATCACATGCACAGGAACCGATGTTTCCAGCCACCTGTTCGAGTGAGTCTTCTTAGATGTGGGTTCTCTGGCCTAATTCAGTTATCTCAGCTGATGCTGTGTGGGGCAGAGATTAAGCCCTATTCAAGCTGCAGATTTTTAAAGAAAGTAAATAATTACTAAAGGCTATTGCTGTTTTAAGCCAGTGATATTTGGTGTAATTTATTACAGAACAGTAGATTGCCAGAGCAGTTACCATAGGGAGAATTAAAACTAGATAGATATTTTAACTTCCCATGTACACTAAGGTGCCACTGTAAATGCTTCATAATTTTATTTTCCTACTCTATGAACATGGGGATGATTATTGTACACTGTATTTAAGAAAACGTTTTACCTTCAACACATCGATAGTACTGGTAACATCCTTTTAAACATTAATCCTGAATAGCATGAGAATTAGTGTAAAGAAATAAAATTTCTAACAATTAAAAGCAATGTCCTTATTACTTTTATTTGCTTTAAATAAATATTCAAGACAGTTACAAAGATATATATGTATGTATATACACACACACACATATGTGTCAGGTCCTTATTATAACAAAATTGAAGGAGAAACCTATGTAAAGAAGGGATTAAATTATTACATTATTTTCTTGATTCTAAGTTTCATAGTTTTAACCTGTTAATATTTATCAATTAGATTGCTTCTTATGATTGACATGTATGTGTAATGTACTGGTCTTTCCCCCAAATCTATTATTATATCAAAGAAGTATCTTTCAAGGAACTGTGCATACATCATGAACTTTTTTCTCCCAAATTAAAATAAAGATCTATAGATACAAGATCTGTTCAGAAAGTATCCAGCTATGTAATATGAAAAATAGAGATATTTATTGAAGAAGATACAAGAAACATTGTACATAGAACAATGACACCTCAGTCCCCTTCAAAGTCAGGACCTTGGGACCTCACAGAGTTTTCTCAATCATCATCAGCTGCCCCGTCGTATTTTCTTGAATCTCACCCATGGTCTGAAATCTCTTCCCCTTCAAAGGTGATTTTAGTTTTGGGAAAAGACAGAAGTATCAGGGCACCAAATCTGGGCTATAGAGGGGCTGAGTCAACTGGGTAATTTGATGTCTCACCAAAAAACTGTTGATGAGACCTGATGCATGAATGAGCACATTGTCGTGATGAAGCTGCCAGTCACCAGTTGCCCATAGCTGCAGACTTCTCAATCATTCAAGTAGTTTCTGTGGAGGAATGTCCAAGCTTAAGAGGAAATTTGATGCAGATTCTTTGCTCTACTTGCTCAGTCATTGTGAATGCAAAGGTCACACAGTACCCATGCTCACTCAGCAGCATCTACCACCCTCACTAACTAGTACAGTGAAGTGGTCATTGATCACGCATGCATATTCCAGTCCACACTCCTTGACTGCCAGGTCACATCAATGTCTTGCAAATTATTTTCATTATATTAACAATGGCTGGACTTTTTGTGGACAGACCGCATAGGTGTCTAATATCTGCAAGAAAATTCTTCAGGCTTTTTGTTTGAAATGAAATATGTAGATAGACATATATTCTAATTTGCATAGGAGGTAAGAAATTTATGCACAATTCTATTTTTTCTCTGTTAAGGCATTGCCCTTTTAGCAAAATTTATGTCATAGAAGCAGTAAAGTGTATGCAGGTCATAGGTGCTGAAATCAGATTGCATGAGTTCATTCAGATCTCAGTTCTTCCACAGTAGCTATGTGAATGTGGGGGGAGTTTTATCTATATTACAGTTTGCTGTGAAGATTAAATGTGCTAATATTTATAAAGCACATAGGAAATTATTTGCAGATAGTTAGCATCATGCAAATGTCTGTTAAATAAAAGACTGAAGGACTTCAGACGGGAGGAAAATAGCCAAGTATTTTATGGGGAAAAAAAAAGAAAAGGGAAGTAAGACTGACATCATCGTAATAGGATTTATTTAAGCAGCTGCTATTCATTTACATCAGCTCCTCTTCCCTTATATTTATCATTCCTGTAGCAAGCAAGAAAAGTGCCTCTGAAAAATTTTCAAACCCTTCAAAAGTTTCAAGGTCTAAGTGTGTACGAACCTTTTTGTATTGCAGCAATTCTTTTTGTTATATACACATTTAAGTACAGATGGCTATTTTGAGAGAGTGTAAGCAAAACTGGTTATAACAAATGAATTTTGTATTCCCAAGATTTGTTTTTCTCCCAGTATGTTATCATTTTGAGCTACATTTTTGGAAGCATACATGACAGGTGTACTTACCAACTGTGCCTGAAAAAAATTATGTTTTGAAAAAAAATACATACCATGGCAAATCTCTAACTTCCTGTCTCTTCTTCATGTTGAAATTATTTCTACATTAATTTACTTACTTATTTCCTAGGTATAATTTATACCCTGCCTATTTACAAATATTTCAAGATAACTTTTTAAAATTCACGTATAATGTGTCAATTAAAATAAAAATAGCTCAAACTCATATGAATGTATATAGGGGTCTCAGTGAAAAAGTACATGTGTCAAAAATATTGGTAGTTTACATCAAAGTTAGGTTTGAACTTCCTAGTAGGCAAAATAAAAAGGAACATTGGTTATAATAGAGACTATCCCAAGTTAATTACATTTGAGTTCTATTTACTTTTTCTTGTCCTAAATTCTGAAAAAAACATTTCTTGCATAGTTTTTCTCTAACTAGGAAAAATATCCCCTGTAGTGTTTCTGCAAAAGCTGCAGAGATGTTCTCCAAATCCCAATCACCTTTGATAATAGTCAGATGTGTACCTTCATAACGTCATTTGGTCAAAGTGTTAGTTGGTTTTGGGTTTGGGGTTTTTTTGTTTGTTTTTGGTGAGACTTAGCTAATGGGTCCAGATGTATTGCCTTCTGTTCTGGTGACAGTTAGAATAATTAATAAAGTATTTCCCCACCCCCTGCATGAGAATCACTTAAAATAAATTGTTAATTATTTAAAAACTCACCACAGTCTCACTCAATAAAAATCTTTGGAACTGGGTTATTTTAATCAAGTTCCTCAGTAGGTTGTTACAAATACTCATGATGGCAAGTCACTTTCTTAGAGAAGTAGACCTATGGGAGAGATGAGAAGGCAATCTAAGCTACAACAAATTTGAGAGCTGAAGACTTTTGATGCCGCTATCCAAGGTTTCACAACTAGTAAGCTGTTTAATTTTGCCTCAGTTTCTTCCCCATCTAAAAACAGGAAGTTATTTTGTCTTACCTACTGGAGTCAGTTGTCGTGCTGATTACATTAGACAATGAATGTAAAATGTTTCAAAAACCATGAAATTTAGAAAGAGAGAGAATCAATTTTTAAATGTTATCATGGAAAACATGGTTTAAAAATTTAACTATGCTAAAGAAGTTGCATAGCATAGGAGCTTTGGGGTTTTATGGTGTGTTTGACTCTGGAATGCCACTCCCTGTGGTATCTCAGGTAAGAGCCTTAAATTCTGGGGATGAGGTAATCTACAAATCCTGCTTCTTGCACAGACTTTCAAACACTCTTGCCATCTTTTTAGGCTTGGGTTTACCACCCTTAGAACTACTTTTGCTGCCAGTTCCTGGGACATTAGGAATTCTGCAGTATAAATTGGGCTGGTTTTTGACCTTCTCTCCTGCCAGTTTAGGGAGCAACTTTCTTAGCTAAGTACTTCTCATTTTTTTCGGCATCCTGGCTTCTAAAATAGTACTATTGTCTGCTCGCTCTTCTTTTGTTAGTGGAATTTGCCTCTTTCAAAAGCTTTGAGCTGTCATTTTAAGGTATATTGCCAAGTACTAAAATATAATAGTAAGTGTTTGTTTTGAACTTATTCTTTTAAAGTATAAATGCTTTCTCTTCAAAATTATTAGTAGGATACCTGGTTCACACCATTGTTTTAAAATTATATATATTGCCTTCAGCTAGAGAGTTTAGGATTATCTTACCCACTTCAAGCCCCAGAACTGATCACTTCATTCTCAGTAATATTAAATATATACATACATACATACACACACCAAGGCTACCCTAGAGAACGGGAGCCATGAGTAACAGATCTGAATTTTGAAAAGTACTGGATGTTGATCCTTGCTGGCAATGTTCTTTTCTAAAGTTCTTACTACTTCATTTTTTTTCTTATAAAAGCTGATAAATGTGACAGCAGATGGATGCTTATATCTTCTGTGGGAGTGATAAAGCTAAGTTTGACAGTGTGTAGATACTTTCACCAAAATCCAGTAAAGGGGGTTGAAAGAAATTAGGTCTCATTAAACCTACCAATTAAACATAGATAATTAATGAAGGAAAAATGGCATAACTTGTATATCTAGGTTAAAGTAACTTAATGGACATGGTGACTGTGTATATATGACTAGATGGCTGTGGCTACACATATTTGTACCATAAGTTCAAGACCCCACGTCATATACCTGTTAGCAGGTAGAAGATCCTGGGCCTTTGCAAAACAGGTTCCACAGCTTCTCATTTTTTTTAGATCTGTTCTTACCAGATGTGTGATTAGGCAGCTATAATACCCTAAATTACTCTTTCATTGACTATTGGGTGAAATTCTATGATTACTTTATATAAAAGAGAAGTAGGTTGGGATAGACAAGTTTTGGTGAGAAATAAGAAAAGCAATCTGGATTTTTAAGGTGGAATCTAGGATAGTGGCCTATAAGAATGATAATGGGAATGTTTAAAAAGCTAGTGTAATCCCGTTTTCATCTCTATATTGCAGCATTGAGTCTACTCTAACATTAATTTGGAAATAGCGCAGAACCCTCCTGGTCTATCAGATGACTTCCGATGTGCCCAGTCTCGGTTGTGCATGCCCTTGCAAAAAGCAGTCACGGGGAAGAATGTACCAAAGCTGTCTTGCTAATTTGCCTTGGTTCAAAGCTAAAGATGCTGTGACATAAACTAAGACTTTCTTGTGGTTTAAACTTGCTAGACCCTCTCCAGGGCCCTGTTTCAAGGGTATGAAGGCATGATGTTGATTTCAGTCCTATTGAACAGTGGTCTCTCAGTGGAGGCCCCAAATGATCCCTTGAGCCATAATATCTGTGTGGTATATAATGCACATTGTAATGCCTTCTTAAAGTACTACATATATATGATTTGTACAGATGCATAGAATGGAGTTCTATCATCAAAACGGTTCTATAAAATAGTGCAGTTATTCAAAGGGAATAAATCTTCCAGGTAGTCTCATTTGATGTTTCTATGAAGACAGGCACACAATTATTTCAGTCCTCTCCTCTCTTACAGGAAAATGTAACACCTAGAACCAGAAGCCTAAGGTTGTCTCATTAGGCAGATGAGGCCCTTAACTTCTATTGTCTCTACTTTTATATTTTAACTAAAGAGTATTGACTCACTATTAGTGTTACTATGAGCAATAAATGAATGCAAGTAATAATAAAATATCCAGTGAAAATACAGCATAAATATAGGTTGAATTTAGAATTTAGGATGGTGAAAAATTAAGATATGCATATTCTCATATTTAATGGTAATATATAAGGTGTTAAAAACAAAGTGGAGTAAAGAAAAGTCATCTGTATTGCAATTTTTCAAATAAGCAAGGGGTGATTTCTAAGTCTATTCTGTTTGCTGACTCCTTTTTTCCCCTGAATTGTCAACTGTTTGTGAGAGCTGAAATGACAATCACTGCATGTCATAACCATCTACCTGGAGTGTACAAGGGTATGTCAGAAATATTAACCATATGGGAGTCATTTAAAAAGCAAGTAAGTATGACCAGAATCATTTAGCACTTAGAACCTTCCAGAGCAGCAATTTAAAAAATAGCCTTGAGCCACAGGGTCTTCCTTGCCAGCTAACATATTGAGTTTGTGACATAAAAGGGACATTGTGATGCCTTGAACCCTGATTCACAAATTTTATAGCAGTTCAAGCTTCAGGTCTTGATCTGTGTATTGTCGCTTCTTATTTGTGGCTCTTTGGACTTCTTTGTGTGCCTGTTTTTTGGGGGGAGGGGTTCTTCACTGCTTTTATTATTTGCATGCGTGTGTTTTTAACTGGAATTATATGTGTGTGGTTCTATATTTTGTCAAAATTCCTGATCATAGCAGACTTTCACACCCAATATTGATCTTGAAGGCTAAGTGTGATGCCTGAAAGTCTTATGTGTTTTGTTCTGAATTTATTTATTCTTGTGTTTAATTATAAATAAGTATCCTCCTCTGTTGGTTTTTTTCCTCTGTTGGTTTCTGTAGGTCTCATGTCTAAGTATATAGTAGGAAAAAATGTGGGACATATTCTAATGAAATAAGTGGTTATTCTTGCCATTCCTGTAGAGATCTCCGTGATAGAGACAGAGGCAGGTGAATTATGTTCCACTATGTCAGTCCCGGCCTAGAGGAGCTTTATCTTTTTCCACACAGTGAAAGCATCCAGAGGGAGTGCAAAGTAGTTTCCATTGTAAAATAAATCATTTATTAAACTTCATTGACACCCAAGGAACACTTGTTTCAGATATCACAGCTTTGGGGACAAAAGCTGGTTATCAAAGGAAGGAAGGGTACCACACTGTACCTATCATACCTGTACAGTGATCCCCTGCCTATTGCAGGAGTTACGTTCCAGAGACCCCTGCGATAGGTGAAAATCTGCGAAGTAGCGGGGTTATATTTATTTTATTATTTATATATATTTTAAGGCTTTATAAACCCTTCCCACACTCCTATAAACCTTTCCCACTCTTATTAACCTTCCCCACACTCTCATAAACATTTCATATGCTCTTAAACACTTTCTACACTGTTAAACCTACGTAATTTTAACAACATATAAAATCCTATGTGGGTATTCACCAGTGAACTATACTGCAACTTGGATGATGAAGACCATGAATTACGTAGCTGTGCAGTGCTGATGGCAATGAAGGTGATGATGATGAGATGAATGTACTGCACAGCCAAGAAGAGCATTACAGCTCTTCTGAAGGCACCACTTCATCAGGCCCTTCTTCACGTGTTGCAGTATCTTCACCCTGGGCTGTAACTTCTATTTCCACTAAAGGTGCAGGTGTAACTGATCTCTTCATCCGAGTGATGAACATAGTTATGGGGAGTTGCTGGCGCTGCTTTTTCTTCTGAGTGAGAAGGTTTTTATAAACTGACATTCCACTGTCAATTGTATTTACGAAGTACAACGAATAAAGCATCTGGCGGTCTCATTCTTCAGTCACTCACTGAAGTTCTTTGGTCATTCTGACCGTGGTTGCAAAATGATCAAGTTTTAGGCCAACCTCCTCCTCTTCTACAAGCTGTAGTTCGTCTTGTTCCTCATCCTCTTCTACACTTGCTGACTTCATCATCTCCATCAGGTCTTCGTCCGTCAACAGTTGTGAGTGGACATCCGCAGAGGCAGCTTCTCTATGCAGAGAAATGCTCTTGAGTCCAAAGCGTCTCTGAAATTTGTCAAACGAGCCCTTGCTGGCATTGAATAGGGTTGGTCTGGTGGGAGAAGCACTCGACGGTTCTGCTTCTGCATAGTCATCCTCATCTTCATCCTCGTCACCATCGTGAACATCTGTGCTTTCTGCAAAACTATCATAAAGTTTCTAGGCCTTTGTCCGAATGGTGTTGGTATCCAGAGAGATATTCTTCTTCCTGCAGTCACTTATCCACAGGACCAATGCAGACTCCATCCTCACAATGGCCTTAATGCAGGAAGTGACCACCCTCTTTGCAGTCTTGTGAAAAGTCATTGTTGCTATAGACCTATTATTCTTCTCATCTTTCTTTATGTAGCAAAAACAGTATATTTGTTGATCCCGTAATGGCGGCCTACAGCCACATAGCTTTTGCCTTCCTTTAACATGTCAAGAAGTTCCACCTTTTCTTTGATGGTAAGCATATTCCTCTGGCACTTGGGTTCACTGCCAGAGCCTTAGAAGGCACAGAACGTTTCGGTGGCATCGTAGGGCTTGAAATAAATTCAAACTTTGATGAAAATTTCACAAAAACACAACACTGCAGAGCAACACTACATGCAGCGATCAGACATCAATGTTAAATGGACAAAAAATAGATGCTGAACCTGTGGGCATAGTGCGGGAGAGCAAACAGACTGATGCTATGGTTCACTGAGCCAATCAGTGCCCAGGATACAGAACACAGTGCTGTGGTTGGTCGCCTTCCATTCCGTCAGCCAATAGCGTGCCGTGTACAATCTCACATCGGCAAACTTGCACAAGGGGTAGTGGCGTACTGCATTTCCATTGTGTACAGTACGGTATTCATCTGCTGATGAAATACATAGTGTATTTTATTTCAATTTAATATTCTTTTAATAAGTTTGAATTAACATTTTTAATTTTTTTATATTAAATAAAAAATATATTAATAGTTTTAAATTTTTAGGCAAAAATAATTAAAATCATAAATATTATATAAATACCTATATACCGCAAAATCCCACAATATAGTGAAAACTCTGCAATAAGGAATTAGGTATATATTTTTTAAAAACCCGCGTTACAGTAAAGCCACAATAAGTGAACTGTGATATAGCAAGGGACAACTGTACTTTCTTTTCAAGTTAAACCATACCTGGAAGTCCATTAAAGATATTTTCTGGATGTATGCATTCAAATGTTATGTTATAAGTTTTTGAATATAATTCTCTTATTGTAATCACTGAAATGTTATTGAAACTATTAAATTGCCTGAGTGAGGATGAAAATCACTATAGTCAATTAATATGGGAATAGCATTTGAGTGAAGATCTTCAGAACATGATGCTTTATACTAATTCAGCTTTATAAACTGGAGGTAAAACCAAATGATTACATTTGGTAACAAATTGCTTTAATGCATTATTTATTATCTAAGACACTATTAAAATGCTAAAACTTTACTACTAGTTTAAAATGAGAAATCAGGACCAAAGTATATGTTCTCTGCCCTGAAGTCTCTTTGTTGAGAGAACTATTGGCTCATATTTCATCTGAGTCTTCCCAGTCTGTCCTCTCTTCACATTTGACTTGGTGGTAACATAAGTGCTAGAAGGAACTTTGGCTGATTCTCAGGTTCAACCATTTACTCTTTGTGCGGCCTGAAGTTCAGGAACTTCTTTGGGCTTGAGATTCCTCGTTGGAAACCGTGAGAGTGTGAAAATGCTTGTGCAATATTTCAAGAGACCGGAGAGCAAGCATGAGTGAGTGGTGTCCAGTTAAAGTTCTGTTATAATAGTCCACTGGAGGATGGTCACGCCTTCCATAGGGGTAGTAGCAGCAGGGATGGAGAGAAATGAACTAATTAAATAAATATTTAGATGGATAGGATCAAAGGAATTAAAAGCAGAGTAATTAATTAAAACATTTTGTAGAGGTTCTACAGAATTCCAAGAGAAGAAATTTGGTTGATGGCTCTATGATAATTATAATAATATTTAATGTTTATTAAAGACTTACTTTTATGTGTCTTAATAAAAGGTGAGTGATGCTATTCACATTGTTCAGAAGGGGAAGTTAAAATCAGAGAAGTACCTCACCTAGTATTACATGGCTAATAAGTGGAAACACCTGGATTCCACTCTCCGTCTAACTTCAAAGCCCAAGTCCCATTATTAGGTACCATACCAAACTATGGGGTAAGAGTATGTAGTCATTATTATATCATGTAGTGATAGTGACAGTGTAGAGCACTAATAATGCACTTTAGGACACCTAGTTTACCTTCTACATTTGTTAAAAGAATTTCTGCTTTGATTAGATATTTGGCATGCACGTTCCTAGAACTCTTTCATCAGACATGTCTTTGTTGTGGTTGGAGAAATGTTTATCATTCTTTGTGTTTAGCTATCTCTACATGAAGCTGCTGTTCATAACTATAAATTATTTAGAAACAGAAGTAAATAACATGATCAACACATTTGGCCATTTAGTGAAGGTCATTACAATAACCATTTTATTGATTAAAAAATTTACATTTACATAGTTAATGTAAACCGTGGTCTAACTTATGCCATATGCAAGGTCACAGGGCACATCAGAGCATGAAGGGGTGAATGCAATAGCATTTGGGATCCTGGCTAATCAGAGAACAGCAGCTTTTTACTAATTAAGTTCCTGCGGTTGATTATTGAAGGCATTGGTTTGTCAGACCTTAACTGACAAGACTCGTACACATGTTTGTACACATCACATTCCTTAATTATTTTACTTTCTTCATTGTATGGATTATAATTTTGTTACCCTTCCAATGATAGATAAATAAGATATCCTTTCCTGGTTGCTGGAGACTTCTTTTAGATCAAGCGCATTTATAACAGAGAACAATGTGGGACATTAAGAAAAAAAATATTAAGGCGGTCTAATTCCATTGTCAATTAGACCCTGGCAGGTCCTATACTTAAATCATGAAAAAGGAATAATGAAATGAGACTGTATAATTTATTTCCACTGCTTTAAAAAAAAATCCAGCCTTGATCAACTCAATCTGTTTCCTCACATATGAAATGAGGAGGTTGTACAATTCAAGGTGTCATTCACCTGTGATATCTTAAAACCTGCTTGTGGATCTGTTTAATCTTATAATGTCTATTTAAAATTATTGGAATAATCTCTGCAATTTGGGGTTGATTCCAAATTTGTCCATTTGAGGTATCTAGTTTTTCAAGATGGCTGTATGCTTTTCTATCTTGACTTATTCCTTATAAAATACTAGCTATTTGATTCTCTATAGAAAATAGGGATCGTTTTTAGCCATTAGCATACAAATTCAGTAATTTCCTTTATCTTAATCAATAGTTCTTAGTTGGAGGCACTTGGCAATGTCTAGAGACATTTTTTGATTGTCATAAACTAGAGAGAGGAAGAGAATGCTCTTTTATATACTACCATGTAAAGTACAGACCCCGCACCCCAAGAAAAGATTATCTGAATCAAAATGTCGATAGTGCTAAGGTTGATAAATTCTAAAATAAATGAGTATTTTTGAATAAAGAGGAAGTAGTCTGGGGGTCTTATTTTTTTTACCAAATATTATAAAGCAAATTACAGGGAAAATATATAAATCAATTTATTATGTATGTTAAAAGCATCAAGGATTATTTAGTTGTGAATAATTACTATGTTTAATATCTACAAAGAAATATTTGAAATGCAGTGGGTTAGATGGTAAAAGATTAACTCTGGAGTACATATCCATGACACATGAGTTCATATCTGGATTTTATCATTTGATAATTATATGACCTTTGAAAATTTATTTTTCTTTTTTGTGTCTGTGTTTTCTTATCTAGAAAGGTGTTTAATTATGTCTTTCCTTCATTGTAGCAAGACGTAAAATAGAGTTTTAAGTGCTTACAACTAGAAACTGTTTAAAAGTGAATAATGAGATAACTATGTTAACAATGATTTTCGTGAATAGTATGGTTTTGTTCATTGATTTAATAAATCAATTTACTAAATGAATCAAATTTATCTTTGCACCAGTTGTTTGGCTTATTTATTAAGGTTTTATAGCAGAAATGAATATTGAGATATAGTTCTGTTATTTATTGAAACTAGAAAAGAAAATAAGAAAAAAAAACTTTAGAAAAGTATTTTCCCATTTAAAAATTTATGGCAAATAATTTTATATGCTATAAAAATGAAAGTACTTGCATATATAGAAACTGGTGCCAAAATAATAAATAGCATTGGAAAGATACTATGCAGAACTCTGCTGAACAAGAGAAGCTCCTAAAGATATTAAAACCACCCACAAATGAATCAGAAAAAAGCTGCAGTTGAAAGATGCCTAGCAATGTATTGATAGCTGGAAATCTTTTTCAACATGTTCTATTTCTAAACATTTCATCTTTGCTGCACTGACATGTCCTGTTAGGGTCAGTAACCTTGACCAGAAAATGGTCAACTGTGCAGCAATGAATTCACAGACACCTGATAGCCAAGCTCCCTGAAAATCATCAGTTTAAACTGTATGTCAGTGTTGTTCTTTTTATTGTAAGCAGTCTGTTTCCCAAAGGAATCTTACCTAATGAGTAGGAGTGCACTGTTTGAAAGAACCGCAGAAGTACTTCTTAGGTGTTTTTTCCCTTTAGCGGACTGTTGGGAAGATGGAGGAGTATTCAACATGAGGTGCGCTGTCATTATATTTATTCTAGGCCCTTTTAGCACTGTAATTTATTTCTGTGCCAAAATAATATGAATTGTTAAAAAATGTCTTCTCCATAAAATAAAAACAATTGAACTGGGTCTCTATTGACTTATGCACATATTTTAGCAGAGAGAATGCTATTTTCTCAATTTAAAAATTTACTTTTTTTTTTGCAGAAACAAAGTACTTAAAATCTTTATCAGTACATTTTAAGGGCTACTCTTCCAGTTGGACCAAAGATGAACTTTAGAAAAATTTTAATAATTCCCTGAAAGCTCACCACATCTTAATTTAGAATATATTATGTCCACCAGCTCTTTTTACTAAGATGCTTCTTTTTGAAAATGAACACTTAAATGGAGTCAGTGTCTAATTTGTATAAATATAGAAACACTTTATTGTACATGCAGCCACTTCTGGAATAAGTATGGCCAGATCATTCCCTTTGTGAAAAAGAAATGGACAGTTTGGGTAAGAAAACAATTAAGAGTCTGACAACGGAGCAGTAGACACAATTAGCCACTCTCTCTTCTGTTGTCCTAAGGCACAGGATAAGCTAATTTCTAGTCATTGATCAGCCACAGTAGGTAAAGTACTCTTCTGACATGTTCATATGTGTTCTTATAAAATCTTCATAGCCACCATGCAGGTTGAACGGAACTGTGCTGTGTATATTTCATACATGAGGATACTGCGTCGCTGAAAGGTTAAGCTCACTCAACTAATGTGTAAGTTGAGTGCAGATGTGCAGATGTGAAGGCCTCTGGAGTTTAATGCCCTTCCCTCTAAATCGCACTGCTTGCATCGCATGTGTTTTTAGTTAAACACTCTCAAGACCACTCCTGTAACTTTCCACTGAGAGGGAGCCCTTCACTGCCCGGAGCCGTGACTCATGCATCAGTCGCTCATCAAATACTCGGTGTAGTGACTGGCATAAGGTTGGTTCCTGTAAATATTTGTTAATTAGATGCCAAAATTGAAAATATTCACAAAGTATGTCTACCTCCATTTGTCAAAAAAAGGTGGTAGCATGGCATGCCTGTCAAAGCATCTGCATCTGCAGATCAATATTAAATAAATGTGTAGTTACATTTCTACTGAAGTGACAAGGTTTACAGAAGTGACACCGAAGACAGGAACATGTGTCTACTTGAAAAACCTTACCAAAAAAGGAAAAAAAAAATCCTTTGGGTATGTGTTCAGAAGTGGTATTTGGTTAGAACAATATGAGAAAGATAAACGTGCACGTATTTAACGGGAAGCCATTTACATTTACCCATGTGGTTTGTGCATTTATAACATGAAATGGGGAAAAATAAACTGTAATAAGGAGGTCTAAAAGAGCTGTGAACAAATCCTTTTGGTAAATTGTTTTCATAATATGAGGTTTGTTATGATTATTTACAATTTTTTTAAAGATTCCTAGTCACTATTAGTTTCTAACCCCCATTGATATTATAATGGAGTGCTGCTCAAACATTTTGTTTGGATGCCTGACCTCTTCTCACTGACACCTGGAGGGCAGAGACTGGCCATTCATCTCTGTATCCCTGCAGGTGGTTAATGGCTGAATCCGTGCTTTCCTATACTGCTGCATATAATTACGGATGCAAACTGTGATATAGTTGGGAAAAGCATCCTCCTGAACTGGAAATGTTAGCCTTAAACCTTCTCTTAATGCCTCTTGACTTTGAATTTCTGATAAGTGCAATCATAAAGCCTCTTTCTCCAATGATAGTCATATTCTTTTGACATAGATAAACACAAGCTAAGGACTCTTTTATAAAAAATTAAGTTCTCTATTGATAGGATACATTGATGCCATTCTGGACCAAACCATAATTTCTGACCAAAATGTGTATCACTTTAAATGAACACTATATAGTAATAGTTAAAAATTATACTATGCCTGAAGTTTAAAGCATTTTTGAAATATTCGTGCTAAAACAATTCGTTTTTGAAGGAAAATTGTGTTGTTTGAAACAATACAGTTCCATTTTAATTAAAGGATGTCAGGGTTTAAGGAGCTTCCCTCCTGTACACAGATGTGATTAACCGATCAATCATTCCCTAACAGGGACTCTCTGGATGGTGCTGTCTTTCTTTGAAAATAATCCCATTTCTTTTCGGATGTGTCAGAGATTCATTGCTATCCTGAGGGTGAAATCTCTGCTTGAGTGATATTTTTTTAAAAGTCTAGATTTGCATAAATACTACTAAAATGATAATAAGATGAGCAGCTTTATTTACAATATTACTTTGTTTTTTATGGTATCCATCACCAAAATATCTTGAATTCTGCAAACAACACAATTTTTAATAGCACTATCAGAACTATTGAAAGTACACATCTATGACCAAAGCACTCATTATCCTAATTCACATAAAAAGAAAATGTTAATATTGTTTAAGATCAGTTTCTTTTTTTTTAAATTATTTTATTGTTGTTCAATTACAGTTGTCCGCATTTACCCTCCCCCCACCCCACCCCAGTCAAACCCACCTCCCTCCCTTGCTTCCCCCCTCCCCCTTGGTTTTGTCCATGTGTCCTTCATTGCAGTTCCTGAATACCCTTGTCCCCCTTCTCCCCTTCCCCTTCCCCTCTGGTTACTGCCTGAAT
>PVJI01029412.1:0-14930 GCA_004026765.1 Micronycteris hirsuta
TGGTCATAAACCTAGTAGTCATCTGACACCATACATAGTTGTAATATTATTGACTATATTTTGTATGCTGTGTTTTTGTATGCCGTGAGTATTCTGTAACTACCAATTTGTATTTCTAAATCCCTTCACCTTTATCATCCAGTCCCCTAACACCCCTTGCAAGTGGCAACCATCAATATGTTCTCTGTATGTATAAGTCTGTTTCTGTTCAGCTTATTTATTTTGTTTCTTATATCTATTTTGTCTGGTGCAAGTATTGCTGCCCCAGCTTTTGTTTCTTTGTTTTCATTTTCATGATATATCTTTTTCTATCCCCTTCCTATACATCTGTATGAGTCTTTTGATCTCAAGTGAGTCTTGTATGCAACATATGTAAGGGTATTGTTTTGTTATCCATTCAGCCTTCATATATCTTTTGATTGGAGACTTTAATCCATTTGCATTTAAAATAATTGCTGATATATATGCATTTACTGTCAATTTATTATTTATAGTTTTTATCTTTTTTTTCTTTTTCTTCTTAAAAAAGACCCTTTAACATTTCATGTAATACTGCTTTGATGGTGATAAACTTTAGCATTTCTTGTCTGGGAAGCTCTTTACCCGTCTTTTGATTGTAAATGGTAGCTTTGCTAGGTAAAGTAATCTTAGTTTAGAGCCTTGCTTTTTGTCCCTTTTAATATTTCTTGCCACTCCCTACTAGCCTACAAAGTTTTTGTTGAGAAATCAGCTGACAGTCTTATGGGAGCTCTGTTGTAGGTAACTAAATGCTTTTTTCTTTTTCTTGTTCTTTTTAAGATTCTCTTTGTCTTTAACCTTTTGCATTTTAATTATGATGTGTCTTGTTGTGGACTTCTTTGGGTTCATCTTGTTTGAGACTCTCTGTGCTTTTGGACATGTATGTCTGTTTCTTTCACCAGGTTAGAGAAGTTTTCTGTTTAATTATTTTTTCACATAGGTTTTTAATTCCTCACTCTCCCTCTTCTCCTTCTGGCATTCCCATGATGCAGAAGCTGTTTTGCTTAAAGTTGTTCCAGAGGTTCCTTTCACTATACTCTTTTTTTAAATTTTGTTTTCTTTCTGCTGCTTGGGTGTTTTCTGCTTCCTTATCTTTCAAATCCCTGATTTGGTTCTCTGCTTTATCTACTCCACTGTTAATTCCCTGTAATGTGTTCTTCATTTCAGTTAGTGTAGTCTTCATTTATGACTGGTTCTTTGTTTGTTTGTTTGCTTGTTTGTTTGTTTTCTATCTCTGTTTTTATATTTTCTTTGTTGAAGCTCTCACTAGTTCATCTACTCTTTTTGCTACTTTTGCTGGGTCTGGAGGTACCCAGTCGCGGTCAAACTGCAAACCAATGCCAGTTGTCTTTAGTGCTGGCCTGAGTTCATTTTGCAAGTGGTACTGGGAAATGATCAGAACAAGATTCATCTATGTCACAGATGTAGAAGCTGAAAATTGATTTAAAGCAACTATAATCAATATATTATGGAGTAATAAATACTAATAAGAACTTGACATCACGTATCGTCTGATATGATACGCTAGAAATGGCACATAACCAAAATTGTATAACCTTAGTCTTACAATGAGAAAACATCAGACATATGCAAATCAAGTGGTAGTCTACAAAATACCTGAAAAATATTCTCCAAACTATCAAGGTTATGAATACTCAGGAAATGCCGCTATTGCATAGTTCACTAAGAAGACACACAATAATTAATACAATTGGGCTTCATGTATTGGATCCTGAAATGGAAAAAGTTTATTAGTAGAAGTATGTTGAAAATGAATAAAGTCTGTGGTTTAATTGTGTATAAATGTTAATTCCTTTGCTTTGATAATATACTGTGCAAGATCTTAACATTAATGGAAGCTGAGTGAAGAGTATTTGGAAATTCTCTAGACTATTTCTACAACTCTTCTTTAAGTCTAAAACATTTCAAAATAAAAAAGTATCCTACTGGGGCAAAGTAGCTTTACAGTTGTGTATAAGCAAAATACAGAGTTTATTCTTATTATTTATTAAATATTGTATTATTTTCCATTGGAATAACTGTAAACCTACTTTTTACTTACTCTGTATTCATCTATTTAGTCACCATATTTCTTGAATGCCTGGTATATTCTGGACATTCTACAAAACACTGAAGAAATATCTCATAGCTCATAGTATTTACAGTATATCAAGTAAGGAAGGTACAAATATACTAACAGATATTTTGTTACAAGACTTAAATTAAAGCTAGACTATAGCATGTGAAGCTATTATATTTGACTTTAAGGCAATGGTTGTCTAAAAGCATATAACTATGGAAGCAATCCAAGAGGTAGAAAAAAAAATGAACTGATCCCAGACCAAATTGAAATGCTTGAATCACATGGTATATTAAAATAAACTTAATGCACTCAAGAATAAACAGTGGGAAAGGGAGGGAGTAAGTTAATATACTGAAGATATAGTATGAAAGGTTGGAAAAGCTACACTATCTACACTACCTTAATTTTTTGTATACACTATTCCTATGTTCTGTTTGTCCCTCTGCCACATCACCTTTCCCACTGATGATATTTTTATGAGAACCAGAATTAAGATTTAACCAAAAAAGTTCACAGACAGAACATTTTCTGTAGAAGATATCAATGACATCAGAGAGACACAGGGACAAGTATGCTTGGCTACATCAACTATAGTGTGCCAATCAACTTAATGAATAGAATGAGCTTTATTTTTGTTCTTTAACAGAGAGCATATGACATGAGAATGGGTGTGACCAGTAGGTGACCAAATTAAGACCTAACAAATATGGTGGTCTTCATATGACTTATTAATATTTGGAATATTCTTAATGAATACCTCTTATGTATATAGTATCTACTATGTATCATGATATTAGAATATAATAAGTATTTAATATCATATCCAAGAGTCTCATAAATTTAAGTATTTTTCAGTCCTTCCATCTCTTCCTGTCTATGGACACTACTCATAAACTTCTCCTCACTACTCTTTTTGGCTTCTCCAGAATTAAATAAGAGATGAGGAGGAAAAGAAAGTTTAGAAATGATTTTATTAGTAGAGATGTAATGTGGTATTGGTATATTTAGGAAACAATGTTGCTCAAATGTTTTCTCTCATGGGACACTTTTGAGTGTTCTTCAAAGACCCCTCTATATTACTAGCTAATTAATATATGTAGTTGTTTGACATGACTGATTATATAACCCTTAAGCCATAGGCTCAGGGAACTCTCTATTGGAGATGACTCCACATAATCCTTTCAAGTGCAGATCCTTGCTATCTTGGGTCAATGCCTACAGCATGAGGAGCAAGGTGTTTGCTCATTTCTTGGTAGAAAAGTTTGGTTCCACCCTCCAGAACAGAACATTTCTTCTGTTCTGCAATAAGAAGATATTTTAAGAGTGAACTATATACAAGTTCCTGCATTCATATATTGAAGCTCAAATTCAAAGAACTGAAAACAAACCAGTTCAAGCCTGTCCAAACATATGGCATACTGCCCTCCTCAAAGAATTTTTCACTGCTGAAATCCATCCAGGAGCAGAATGAAGTAAGGCTTCCAAACTTGCTTAGCAGTCTCTTGACCTCTGCTTCCTCGATGGTCTGGCATCTGCTAATATTCTTAACTGAATAAAAGAAGCGAATTTAATATTTAAATTTTTTCTGACATACACTACCATTTTTAATTATTCTTTAACTTGTCACTGATTAATCCACGACAAACTGATTAATCCACCACTTAGATAATTGATAATTATTTTCCAAATTTCCAGTTAAAAAGAAAAAGTGTACCTTAATGAAATATTATATTTATTATATTTATTTTCCCTAAAGCTTTTTTATGGTTAAAGTATATTTTAATGACTTCTATATGTTTCAGTTCACTTTAATGTGGTAAAATTTTCTTAATCTGTCCATATGTCCCACTCTTATAAAGATAAATGAAGAAGCTCAGTAGTGATTCTGAGAATGAACCACTTAAATTTTTAATTGTAATTTTTCACATTATAGTCACTTTGAGATATTACTCAGGCTAAGTTTCTAATGATGAGAAGATGTATGTCTCCATTCAAACAAAGTCAGGAGGTAATATAACAATATAATTTTGCTAAATTATGGTCAAGAGTTAATAGAACCCATTCAACTGAAAAGATGACCCCCCCAAAAAAAAAACATGTATGGTTCTTAGTTCATGATTTTTTAAATATTTTATAATTCAATGCTAAACAGGTGAGTTTTGTAAACAGGACATTGGGCAAGTGATTCTATCCTTAGGAAAACCTACAAATTGACAACTTTCTCGTCACTCTTTTTCAGCCTTCTTGCTGATAGAGTAAAGAACAATCCATCAAGTTGCAAAACATTGATTTGATTTAGTCACAGCCAGCTCTGGGGAAGCTCAACTAAAAATGGCCAATTTAAAGGCTCTGGAAAGACCAAAGCAGCTCATGTCCCTGGGGAGCCAACAGGTGAGAAAAAGCAATGAAGTGACAATCAACAGAAAGGGCAAAGGACTGGCTCAGCTGCAGCATCACTGAGGCTGGGCAAGCATTGCTTCGGTGTTGCAGAGCAAACACACAGCAATTAGCAGTAGTGATCTGATTTTGCCTAGGTGGCTGCTTTCGTGTCCTTTTTCATGCTGCCTTTCTCACTTTTCAGATTGTAATATCTGCAACATTCAGATCATTCTGGCTAAGCTAGAATTGAAAGATATTCTGAGACCCTTCCTCATCTCTAAAGATAAAGTTATAGTTGATAAAAGAAACATTTAAAAAGATATAGCCATGTCATAAAATTAAATAAATCTATATCTAAAAACCAGAAAGCAAGGCACAGTGCAGAGCTGAAGCATGTACACTCCAGGCTCCAGATACAGATACAGCTGAGCATTTGACTCATACAGGGATTTAAGGAAAAACATTCTCCACAACAGGTGAGGAAATGGAGTCAGGGTCACCGTGTTAATAGCAAGGCACGATAAAAGACCTTTGCTTAAAAAAGTGGAAAAGCTGAAAAATGAACAACTGCTTGGCCACAGGGCTCCTATATTTGTGCCTTCTTCAGAAGCAGTAGAACAGACACATCTCTACCAGTTCAGTCATCGGATTAGCAATATCTGAGGACACCATGGAGTAGTTCTCAACAGGGAGTCCTGGGCAGCTTCGTGGAAGCAACTGCAAAACCACTGGAGATGATAGAAGAAGTGACCTTCCCCTGTTAAACATCAGCTAAACAAAACTCTAAATATATGAAGTACAGGAACTATAGAAGTTACCAATAAACTAAACACTTGTAGATAAATTCCTTCCGGATAAAATGAAAATGACATAGTAATCAGACAAAAAGCTGCAACATGGTTATTCAGAGTCCTCTGAATTATTAGTGAGCAAATAATATTCATTAAAATAATGAATGAATTAAAACAAATAAAAATGAAGGTTAAAGATGTGTATATTCCATAATTCAGCATTGCCTTTGCTATATGTAAGTCACAGAAATTGAAAAAAATTTAGAAAAGTATCAATATTACTGTAGTCTTTATTGTAAGATTTTTTACATGCTATTTTGCATAAAAATGAATTTTACTGTTAACAATCCTTGAAATTTTAATTGCAAGTTCACATCTTATTTTGAGTTTATGGATACTAAAGTATTTGGTGGGGCAGATATTAACAACATGTAATCGAAGGCACACTGAGGTAGAGAATTGTAATTAATGATTACATAACCACTGACAGTGTATTACTCAAACTTCGGTCACCTGACACAAAAGCCCATTAATAAACCCTAAAACAATTCATTGAATTTCTTCACTTGTAATTTATTGCAATGTTGGAAGGACACAATTCCATATGTAAAGCACCAAATGGGTCTTCAGTAAATGCTGCTATCATTTCTTTTATTTGTCTTAGTACCTTTTTGCTTTTCTTAGTGTTTACTTGACTTTTGTTTCTAAAAAGGTTAAAAGTCTATGCAGCTGGAACCAAGTTTAAGTTTTACATTTTTTACCCACTCTACCTCTCATTAACAAGTATATGTTTCTACAACTTACAATAATAACTTGGTCCTTTGCAGCTAACATGCAGATGAAGAAGGTATTAGTATTCACTTAAAAATGTTTTTCAATCAAGAAATCTGAGGTTTAGGATTACATGATTCACCCAAGCTCACATAACTAAGGACATTGAGCTGAAATTTTAAATTTGCTTTTCTGATTCCAAATCCTTAATTTTCCTGTACATGTGGGGCTTTCAATCGTCTACCAACAGACCGAGTTTTATTTATTAGTTTTTGCTTTCAGAATTTCTTAAGCAAAATTATTTGTGGAAGCTTCGTGTGTAAAATAAAGGACAGGGAATGTGCCGCGGGCGTGAGGATATAGTGGTGCATTACAAAGAAAGGCAAGGCCCCAAAAACCCCAAGGCCGCTGAATAAGTAGGTTTAGGGTGGGGCCCAAGCCTTTGTATTTTCACAAGTTCCCAGGTGAGGGTGATGCTGCTGGTCTGGAAATCAGGTTTAGAGAATTACTATCCCAATTTCTTGCTACTCATGTGTGGTGTGCGAAACAGAAGCATCAACCTTCCTTGGAATGTTTTTAGAAATGCAGAATTTCAGAGCTCACCAGATCTGTTGGATCATAATTTGCATTTTACTAAGATTTGTATCCACATAAATGAGAAGCTCTGGTTTGATAGAATAGGTTTCAGTCTTAGGTTGTACATTAGTATAACCTGAGGAGATATAAAAACATACATGCTTGGTTCTCTCCCTAAAAAAAGGATTAATTTATTTGATCTAGGGTACAGGCAGGTGTGTTTTAAAAAATGTTTCCCAGGTGACTCAAGGGTGCAGACAGGGTTGTGAGCCACTGGCTTAGAATGCATCATTGCCCATGCTTGCCTTAGGTCAAGAAACATCTGACAATCTGATTAAAAAGCAAGTTCTAATGCACCTTAAATATTTGGTAGATCAAGGAGGGGCCAAGCATATATAATTTTAACAAGAATTCTAAGCAATCTTATTGCTAGATGAGTTTTAGAATCTCTCATCCAGAACTCTATGCATATCCCTGAAATAAATGAATTGCATTTTGATAATATTTTTACTTATAGTAGCATTTTTATAGTGCCTCAGTCAGCATTTTGAATTTCATCAAATAATTTCAAGGCATATATGTGTGTGTGTGTGTGTGTGTGTGTGTGTGTGTGTGTGTGTGTGTAAATAAATTTTCTCAGAAACTGGCATGGAACAATTAACTTTGAAAGATGAGAAAGTGTGCTTGTAGCCCTGGTTGAGTCTTTAATTCCCTGTATTAGTGTTGACGATTCATTTCCCATCCTTAGATATCAAGTTTTTCATTCATATATAGAAAAGGACACACTGAATGATTATTGACTATAAAAAGTATCACCATTTAGGTAATGGCGATGAGTGTGTAGGTTACTGCCAACCTAACAACATTTGATTTTAACATCTGGTGCCTTTTGACCTATACTCCAGAATGTCTTTACTGATGTAGTCAACTTTCAATGTCCCCCCCAAGGCTTCCAGTAACCTTTGTTTGAAGCAAATCTGAGCAGTAAGGCAGAACACTGTCTTGACCAATTCATAACAGTGCCTCAAAGTAGAAAAACTGGGATCCAGTCTATTTTGGGTTTATTGCCTGAGTTGACTGATTTTAAGGTAAGTCTTGTAAAAGGGGGACTTGGTTGAGAGTGAGGCAGGGAGAGTATATGACCTAAAATTTTTGGATTGTCAGGACAGTAAAGTGAAGTGAGGATTTTTAAATTAAGTCTTGATAAGAAAACTGTTAATTTTAAAAAGTAAGCTCTTACTTTAGTTGGTTTTATAGAACAATGTATTTTCCAAAGCAAGCAAATAATTTTTGCAGGGTCCGGTATTATATAGCACAAAAGCAAGAAAGTACTTTCTCATCTAGAATGGTTTTTAGCACAAAACAAAAAGTAGTTTAATATAGGTTCTCTGCACTTAACTTATAGAACTTGTTTTGTTGCAATAATCACTTGTGTGCCCTGAAAGGTGTTGTGGTGAATCCTGCTTCTTTCTCATCAGTGTGGCCAGCTTCTCTCTTTCCTGACATCTGACTTCTCTAGCTAGGTAACACTGAAATAGGGATCTTTTGTATCTACCAGCTGGTAGGACATTCACCAGGTTTGTTCCCTCAGGCTTTCAGAATCATGTTTATCCCAGGTCATTTACAAAGGCCATTTTTAAGTCCTGAGAACTGTCTGCCCATTGAACATGGGTGACCTAACACTGCTGCTACTCTCTGCAGCAGCTCCCTCCCTCAGGCGTCCAGTGTTCTGACCTCTAGGGTTCTTTGTTTCTGATCTTTCCACAGAGTGCAGGGGCCACCGACTGTGAAGCTGTCTGGTGTGGCATGAACTGTTGTTCTGGGAAATAAGAATCCAAAAATACTTCAAATAAAGGCGACTGCTGAGTTAGAAATGGAAACTGAGCATGTTAGCAAGCGCTCAGGCTGAGAAAACTGTTTGAATAGCAGGGATGTAAAGAGTAGGAATGAGGTGTCTGCAAGGAAAGGGGAAAGGAAAGTCCCATATATAAAACAGAGGCTATAATTCCACAAATAAGATGCATCCTTTATATGGTCACGTGTCACTTAAGGGAAGGGATACATTCTGAGAAATGTATCCTTAGGTTATTTCATCTTTGTGTGAAGATCATAGAATGCACTTCCCAAAACCTAGATGGCGCAGCCTATTGCACACCTAAGCTATATGGTGTAGCCTATTGCTTCTAGGCTACTACCTGTCCATCATGTTACTGTAGGGAATACTGTAGGCAATTGTAACACAATGGTAAGTATCTGTGTATCAAAACATATCTAAACATACAAAAGGTACAGTAAACATACAGTATGAAAGATGACTAATGGTACACCTATATAGGGCACTTATCATGAATGGAGTTTGCAGAACTGGAAGTTGCTCTGGGTGAGACAAGTGAGTGGTGAGTGAATGTAAGGGCCTACAACATAGTACTGTAAATTTTGTACATAGTGCACACTTAAGCCACACTAAATTTATTTTTTTAAATTGTCGTTCTTAGCTTTAGCTTACTGCTACTATTTTACCTTCAAACTTTAATTTTTTAACTGTTTAACTCTTGTGTGATAACACATCTTAAAACACAAACACATTGGACAACTATAAAAAATGTGTTATTTCTTTAAATTCTTATTCTTTCTATAAGATGTTTTCTATTTTTTTTTTTATTTTAAAACTGTTTGCTAAAATATAATGTGTAAACACATACATTAGCCTAGGCCTACACAGGCTCAGAATCATCAGTAACACAGTCTTCACCTCTACATCTTGTCCCCCTGGAAGGTCTCCAGGGGCAATAACAGGAACAGAGCTGTCAAATCCTGTGACAATAATTCTTTCTTCTGGAACACCTCCTGAAGGACCTGTCTAGGCTCTTCTTGAGGAGGTTTCACTCTTTTCAGAAGTATGTCCTTTGTCATTTGCTTGGTTTGTTTCTTTTTTTCATCGTAGGTTTGCTTACAAGCAGATAATGCAACATGAACATTTCTCTCTATTAGTGAAAATCATTTGTGTTGGGGTCCATGTTTTCAAACTTTTTAAGGGACTTATTGCAGTTTGCAAAAGCTTCTGCTAAACCCTTTATTGTGAATTTCTTTGGGGGGTAGGAGTCATTTTTTTGTTTCCTATAGTTTCCTTTACTCTGGTTTCTTTTTCAGCTTGCATGCCTGTTTCAGTTCCAATAATTTCTCATGAATCAATTCCTCAGAACCATCTCTAGGAGCTCCTCAATGTCATCTTTATCCATACCCACATTAAAGTTGTTCGGCATCTCAATCACAGCCTTATTGATTTTTTTTCCCACCTGTGTGCTATGGCATTACAACAACTATGGCGTCACTAGGTGATAGGAACTTTTCAGCTCTCTTATAATTTGGGGGCAACAGCATTGTGTATCGTCCATTGACCTGAGTGTTGTTAGGCAGCACACAGCTATATCTAAGCTTCATTCAACTCTCACAACCCTGGTGATACACATCCTTATATCCATTTCATACAAACGGAAGGGACCTGTGATGAAAAGAAACACCAGATTTGTCCCGAGTCTCAGAGCACTGTGGACAGAGCCAGGCTACAAACACAATCCAGTGGAGCTTTTTCCTCCCCACAATGTTGTCTTTCGGTGCAATAAGATTTGAGTGCACGTTCTGGAACTTACGCTGCGGTGAATTCATTAGATTAGTCTCCTTTGCAGCAAAACAAAATGGTTCAACTAGTGTTAACATTCATCTCAGAAAAGCCTGAGACATCTGTCAGTGTATAAATTTGGAATTGCTGGATTCTACCTCATGAAGGACATCCATATAAGAATAATACAAGAAAAGAAAAGCAGAGTAGGAAATAAAGGGTGTTTATTCTAACTGCATTGTTTAGGTCCTGGGTTTAGCTAGCCTATCTCCAGGACATTTTCGGAACATGAAAATAAGTCCTCTTTTTGCTTAATTCTGTTTAAGTTGGATGTCTAAAAAAAAGTCCTGATTACAACTATGTTCTTTGGAATTATATTAAAAAAATGTTTTTCTTTAATAATGTTTTGCAAATTTTCTAAATTTGTCTAAATGCATAATAAAACATGTTTTGCCAATTCTAGGTTGAATAATTCACTTTAATGGCATGAGTTTAATGACATTTCCTTCTATTTATCCAAGCTCAAAACTTATTCATTCCTTAAGCTCGAGCTCAGAGATTGCATTTTATTAAAAATATCCCTAGCTCCCCTGTAAGAACATTTATCTAGCTGGCCCTTCTTTCTCATAATAAACACTAAAGTATTTGTGATCAGTTAGTGGTTTTAAATAAAATTATCTTATTGTTTTATTTTTAAAAATATTTCAAATGTGAAAGATCCTACAATTAGGCATAAACTACCAAAAACCATGCCTCCGTCTCTTAAGAAACTATAATCTTTACTGTTAGCTATATTTCTAAAAGAACTTCTTCAGATAAACATATCTATTTATCATTTAATATAATAACAAATGAAAGCCAACTGCACATATGGTACTAAAACTTTATGTTTTAAAAAAAGCATCTTGTTGAAAGTTTACATTTTAGCATAGGTAGATAAACCTATTTTTCTTTTTAAATTATTTATTCTGTTATATGCATTTTTCACATTTTGTTTAACTAGACCCTATTACTGGAGATACACAAATACACACATTTAGATTTTGCTGTATAGCACAGTACTACAATAAACATCCTCTTACATAAATCTTTGCTTACCTATAAAAATGTCCCTGTGCAATAAAGTGTTTAAGTGGAGAAAATGGAAAAATCTTATGAAGAAAATCTGTTTGAGGGGTCAAAAAAGAAAAAGCAGAGCAAAGAAATGAATAGCATCTATCTCCAGGATATTTTCAGAATTGGAGATAACAGACTCTTCTTTTTCATCTGATTCTGTTTAAGTTGGAGGTCAAAAACTTATATCCAAATGATCAAAAAGTATGTATATTTACATTTTGTTTTTAAATATTGCAAAATTGTTCTCTAAGTTGCTTTTACTAATTTGCCTTCCTACCTACAGTTAATAAGGGTTCCGTTTATTCTTTTATAAAGCTCAGAAATATCACACGTCAACATTTTTGGTTTATTTCTTCTGGTATAGTGTGATATGTGCTTATAATTTGCTTTATTTTGTTTATGAGTCAGTTTATTTTAATTATGGATGCACTACTTTACCTGTTTATACAACACTTGACCATAACTTTTTCTCACTCTTGTATTAGATTTGATTCTCCAGAGAAATAGAATGAGTAGATAGATGATGATAAATCATAGATGATAGATAGATAGATAGATAGATAGATAATCATATTTGTTATTAGAATTGGTTCACATGGTTCTGAAGGCTGGGGAAGCCACCTGTCAGTGATCTGCCAGCTGGAGAACCAGGGAAGCCAATGACATGATTCAGTCCTATTCCAAAGGCCTGAGAACCAAGGGGCTGCTAGTTTAAGTCCAAGAGTCCAAATACTGGAGAATGAGGAGCTCTGATGTATGAGGGCAGGAGAAAATAAACATTCTAGCTCAAGGAGAGAGACAATTTACCTTTACTTTGCCTTTTTGCTTCAATGTGCCCCCAGTGGACTGGGAAATTGCATGATGCTCACCCACATTAATAAGGGTGGATCTCTATATTCAATCTACTAAATCACCTTCTAATCTTTTCCAGTAACACCCACAGAGACACATCCAAAAGTGATGTTTCACTAGCTATCTGAGCATCTGTACAGACAGTCAAGTTGACACATAAAACTATCCATCATACTCCCTGTATTTGCCTATTTCTTTCTTATTGAATTTTTGGTATTTCTCTTTTTAATTCTTAATTGCTTTTTTATGTGTTTCTCAGTTTTTCTTTAGTGTTTTGACTTCTGTTATCTTTTTATGTATACATTTTAAATTTTACATAATCAATTTTATCTTATGAATTCTGGATTCTTCTTTTCTATTTAGAAAGTCCTTTCTTTCTCCAAGATAATAAAATATTTATTTTTTATATTTTTATAGAATTTTATTATTTAGTAGTTATTGATATATTAATAATAAAAATAATAAAACTAACATATTGGACACATACTGCCAGGCATTGTATTCAAGTTTATGTATTATCTTACTTAACCCTCAAATAAATTTATGAGATAGGAAATTAAGTATTAAGAATATTGTATCAGTTGTCAAAGCTATGAACATAATGATAGCAGGGCCAATATTCGAACCCTGAAGGTCTAACTTTAGACCACCTAATCTTATCACTGCAGTATATTTAGTAGATAAAATAATATTATACCCAAATTATTTAAAAGGAAAAACACAAATTTAAGAAACTCACTGTATACATGAATAGTTGTTACTTTAATTTTTAACATCTGACTGAATGAGTATTAAAACATAGGACCTCGCCTGCTTCTTACATAAATTTTTCAGTTAATGATAGCCAAAAGCTGAAGTAATTTTGATTTTAATACTTGAGTAGAAATTGCCTTGCTGGCCAATGCTCTCCCCCATGCTCAAATACTCATGCTTCCCCTCACTCCCACTCCCAAACTTTTCACATCAAAATAATTCACGTAGGCCATACCAAGGCCTTAGAAAATGTAAGTACTCAAAGATTGTGATACACAATAAAATAAAAATAATGCTAAACTGGAAATCTAAGAATTAATATAAAGGTGGAAAAATTAACTGTACTTCAAAACTTTTCTACCTAAAACTGTTAGGATTAATCTATTATAATAGCTCTTAGCTTTTGAAGGAGGGATCCATCTCTGTTTCCATAGCAGCATCCTCACACCTGGGTGAGCACACTCAGGGAATGCTTAGGGTGCTCCGCTGGGGTAAGCATTAGAACTTCTACTTGTGCGTATTTATAAATATGTCAATTATTTTACAAATATTTAAAGCATAGATAAAAATATTTCTCCATATTGTACTCTAGCTTTATTTTTCTCAGAGGAGCATGGTATAAAACATAGAGATCTAATATTATTTTATTTTTATTTGGTTTACCAGTTGTTCAGTTATCATTTACTGACTAATTCATAGCTTTTCATTGTTTTTAAATAATAGGTTTATTGTATTTTTATGTATGTTTTGAAATCTTTATCCTAGTTCACTTACCTATCTGCTGACTTATGTGCAAACATGAAATATTTCTATTATTGCCGTGAGTGGTGTGGCTCAGTGAGTTGGTCATTGTCCCACAAACTGAAAGGTGGCTAATTCAATTCTCAGTCAGGGTTGCAGGCCAGGTCCCCATTTGGGGGAATGCTAGAAGCTACCAAACAATGATTCTCTCATGCATTAATGTTTCTCTCCCTCTGTTTCTCCCTCCCTTCCCCTTTCTCTAAAAATAAATAAATTAAATCTAAAAAAATGTTTCTATTATTGTCTTGTAGTGTTTTAATATTTTGTAATGTAGAAATACTACTATTAAAATTATTAGTTTATCATGTTTATTATTATTAATTTTATAATTGTCATCTATGCCTATTCGTTTTTACATATGAGGTTTAGCATCAACTTGTTAAGTGGTAAAGAAACAAAATAATCATCCAGTATTTTATTAATACCATTAACTTCACAGATTAATCTGGAAATAGTTGAAAACTTTACAACACTTATTCTTATTTATTAAATACAAAATATTTTTGTAACTTATTTTATCTCCCTTTGTAAATAGAGTAAATAAAAATGGTCACAAATTCTTTGAAGCTCCTCCCATTAAGAGATGAAATCTGTTTTTACAAACCCTTGGATCCAGGCTGGCCTTGTGATGTGTCTATCAGGGACTAAAACAAAAGAAGTAGTTAGCATGTTAAATGGTTAAACATGAAAGGCTTATGTAAATAACTTAGTTGACAAAAGGGGTGTGGAAGAAATGGTGTATGTGGGAAGATAAAATTGATTTTTTTTTTAGAAAAGTCAAATGATTTCTTAGGAGAATTGAGAGATAAGTAAGCTTATAATAATGTTTGTCTATACAGGAGTGTGTGAGTTTTTAGGGCCATAAAACTCCCCGGAGAGGAAAATTTTAGTAGATTTACTTTTGGGCCTCTCCTGGGAATAGAAGCCTCCCCAAAGAGGGAATTTATGGCGATCCTCATTCCTCCAGGAAATTCCTCTCGAAAAGCAGAGTTTCTGCTTTTAGTCAGATAAGGGAGGCTCTGACAAGACTTTTTTCTGCATCTGTTGAATCTCTAATGTCTTCAGCTTAAAATAAACTTTAGACCAACTTTAAGTTTGTGAGTGGGTCCCTACATGTTTTTAGGTTAGAACTAAAATAACTTGTGGCTTGTACTCTCAGCCTTTTAGAATG
>PVJI01029413.1:0-15328 GCA_004026765.1 Micronycteris hirsuta
TAACCACAAATGCTGATCATTTTACTGTTATCTTTCCATTTTTCCCCCTTTTCTTGTCTCTGCTTCCACTGGGGAGCAATTTATTACAATGTTAGACAATAGTGGTGACATGGTGATATGTATCCCTTCTAATCCTGGGATTAGGCTTATTTTATGAATCCGTATCAGTTGCGGTTCTCTGTTCTGTTTTATACACGTACATCCTTACATACCTAATGGTTCTGTTTCTAAAAGGAGGTTGATCATGAGGAATCCGCTTAGGCAATTATGGAGGCTAAGTTTCACAATCTGCTGTTTGCAAGTTGGAGACCCAGGGCAGCCAGTGGTGAAGTTGAGTTCACACCCAAAGGCTTGAGGACGAGGGGGGCCCATTGTGTGCATGCTTCCCGGTCTGTGCAAATGCACACGTCTGTGTACGGTGTGTAGTATACGTCTTTTTCTCTTCCTGTCTTCTGTGACTTTCATCAATTCCATAATTGGAATAACGCCGAATTTCTTCTCAACATCTGAGAGGATCATTTGACTTTTCTCTTTAAATCTATGATTATGATAAGTTTTCTTAATCTATTTCCTAATACTGAACTCTCCTGGGATAGTTTAACCTCCTGGAATGAATCCCACTCGGGCGTGCTGTATGAGCCTTTCATAAACCACTCATTCTTTGTTGTTGTTCATATTTTATTAAGGATTTTTGCATCTAAAATAAAATGCACCATGGGTGTACGGTTATCATCATTTTGTGGACTGTCAGTTTTTGTCATCAATGGTATGGCCAATCCTTATAATGAATTTAGAAGGTTTCAAATTTATTTTCAACTTATTTACATGGAACTGAGCAAAAACCTCTTTTGTGATTTTTTTATGTTTCTTCAGTTTCTGTAACTATTTTCCACACACCAGTATTAGAGTTTTTATGAGCACTCCCTTTTTTTTTCCTATTAGGCCATCCAGCAATTTATCTAGTTTTTTAACACCTATTAAATCTTTTGGATCTATTTGTTGGTCTGACTATTACTTTTTCCTAACTTATTAGTTTCTGCCTTTATCTTGACTGATTTCTCCTTTCTGTTCCCTTTCAGGGTATGTCGTTGGTTCTTTTTGTAGCTTCTTGAGTAGGATGCTCAACTCACTTATTTCATTCTTGCTTGCTTTCTGACATACGCATTTGAAATTACTGATGTATAAACATTGATGTATAACAAGACATACAGACTTGGAAGGCGTAGCACATGATAAGGGCCCTGCCCTTTCTCCTCGCACAGTCTTAGGCACACCCTGCACTGCGTTCTCGAGGAGGACTCGGTTCCACAGAGGCACGGTAAGCAGATCCGAGGCAGAGGAGCGCGCCCCCTTTCCCCACCCTTCTGCCCTGCAATACGTACGGGTCAGGTTGCGCCATATTTATTAGCACAGCCCTGGGCTTTCGGCCGGGCAGCAACAAGGGAGTGCTCTAGCCAACACACTCCCCTCGCCAAGAGTCCTGAAGATTGGCTGCTTGATTTCTCAACAGAAAAATATTTTGATAAACTCAGTTGGCACCCGTGATTCCAGAATTCTTGCTGGAGGGCACAGGGTTCATGTCTGTCCGCAGATCTGCGCCATCCTGAAAGCTCGTATTTATGTAGGATGAGTATTATATACTCGTTTTGGAAGAGTCTGGCATTCTTTAGACGATGTCTTTCGCCCTCCTTCCGTTCCAGAGAGGCGGCAGGAAGAACACCAGGGAGGCAAGGAGAGACTGGAATGTGAGTTCTCTCCCTGAGGGCCTTGATCTCCTGTTAGCAATGGGGAGGACCAAGGTGTGTATGGTCATCACTGAACTTTCAGTTTCCACACTGAATATGGCCATTTAAGCTGAAGGAGGCCTTTTGCAGGTCTTGAAGAAATGCCTTCTAGCTCAGCAGAAGGATAGGGATCTTGTGGGACTTCAGCAGGCATTTGGTCCTTGGTTATGAGGGACTTTTTCCACTCAGGCAGAGGGATGGTTAATTAGAAAGACAGAGGCCAACAGATGGTTTATCGGAACAGCAGCTGCTAAAATGACAGATTTATTGTTCATCCTGAAGGTAGTGTCTTAATATTTAGCTTCTGCTTATCTGGCTAAACCCAAACAGATTTGGGGATATCCTCATACTCCCAGTCTTTTTGGGATTTTGTTCAATGCACGGTAGTGGTTTCGTGGTTTAGGGTGGGAGTGGGGATCTGTTTCCCTGGGCCTCACGTGCTTGAAACTCTTTCGTTGCTGGCAAGTTAGAGAGGGACAGGAGAAAGCCGATGAAAATATCACAATTCTGTTTCAATTAGGAAGTCAGCCCGGGCAACATGAAAGATGCCTACAGATTTTAATTGGTCTCAGGGGAGAACAGAATGTTCTAAGATGTCCTTGCTCACCCTGATATTGAATTATTTGGGCCACCGGGCAGCTGCAATCTTTCCCCAAGGGCTTGGGATGTCTGCCTGGAAATAAAATTCAAATTCACTGTTAACCTTTTTCCTACCATGTTGCCTCAAAGCAGATATTTTCTGGCGGCATGAGCTTCCGTGTTGCCAAGTCTGTGCCATTTCTAAAGAGGCCAACCTTACTCCTCGAAGGCCAACTGCAGAGGACGCGGAGATGTTGGCAGAGGGGAAATCCATCCTAGGAAGAGTGATGAGAAGCAGTTTAGGTGAAATTTAGGTCTGTGTTCTCATGCTCATCTCACTCATCATTGCAGAAGTCAGTCCCTTTATTTCCTTGTGCCTTGGAGTCCCCCTGCGATAGAATGGGGATGGTTGTGTTGTCTTAGAAACTAGTGTGGACTTGAAGACAGCAAATCCAGCCCTGGCTGGGTAGGTCACGTGGTTAGAATGTCGTCCTGATACACCAAGGTTGTGGGTATGATCCCTGGTCAGGGCACCTACAAGAATCAACCAGTGAATGCATTAATAAGTGAAACAGCAAATCAATGTTTCTCTCTTTTTCTCTCTCTCAAAAACATAAAATAAAAATAATTGAAAGACATCAACTCCACGGCGTAAATCCTGTTGAAATGAAATTTTAGGGTATGAAAAGGCTTCACTATCAAATGATACTCTCATATTCTAAGAGTTCCTCTCCAGTCTACATTTTCAGTTTGTAAAGCTCACATGCTGTATTAGCCGGGGGAAGCTAAGTTTGGCTGTGGCGATAAAACCTCCACACCCCACCGACTTATTCCTTAGTCTCCTAACAGTCTGGCACAGGTCCGTCTGCTCTCCTTAGTGGCCGCCTTTCAGCAGTGTTGAAGATGTGAGTTGCTTCTATCTTGCCGCTTCGCTACCTCGCCATGGTTTGCTTCTAGCTGCCATGGCAGTGGACAGAGCAGGCACGGAGCTCACAGCCCCTTCTGACCGCATCACGTCACTCACACTCCTGCCTATGAACCAGAACGAGTCATGTGACCCCCTCATCAATGCAAGGGAGGCTGGGGAACGTTGGCAAGCACTCGTGTTTACGTTACATATCCCACGAGTGTTGTCATCTGTCTTGTTATGTCCAAACCAGGTAGGGATTTGAAAGGAGGAAAAATCCAGTCAACAACCTCGCCAGGTATTACCAACCAGAGATACAAAGATAAATAAGGCCCCGGTCAAGCCTGAGGAGTTCCTGATTGGGAGGTGGG
The DNA here is from genome assembly GCA_004026765.1 of Micronycteris hirsuta. Taxonomy (NCBI): domain Eukaryota; kingdom Metazoa; phylum Chordata; class Mammalia; order Chiroptera; family Phyllostomidae; genus Micronycteris; species Micronycteris hirsuta. Next base: position 3,642 of record PVJI01029413.1, read on the forward strand.
GGTGGGGAAAGAGGCAAACAAGTAAATCACCGGGCCCTGCTTGATCGCTCGGGGGTGTAAATGAAGTGCGTGGAAGATAGGTCAACTCTGTAACAGTCAGGGAAGGCTCTACAAAGGGATGGACTTGAGAGGTGGCCCCTGGGTGCTTGAAGGAGGATTGGGGGGTCACTAGATGGTGGTATTGGAATGAGTGGATCCCGCAGTAGAGAAAAAAGAGGGAGCTTCAGGTCAAACTCCCTTCTTTTGGGGCCAACGTCAACAGGGGACACTCCTTTAGTCCACTGGGTTAGATTTGTGCTTCTTTTAAAAAGTATGATCGTATGGCTAGACCCAGAGGGTATCGCGATCCATGGAATCAGTCAGACAGAGAAAGACAAGTGCTGTAGGATTTTACTCTCTGTGGAATCTAAAGAACAAAATAAATGAACAAACAAAACAGAAACAGACTCATAGACACAGAGAACAGACTGAGGACTGCTAGAGGGGATGGGGGCTGAGGGACTGGGAGCGAGAGGGGAAGACGTGCAGATTGGCAGATACACAGTAGTCACCGGGATGTAAAACACAGCATGCAGAACACAGTCGGTAACACTGTAACAACCATGTGCGGTGCCCGGTGGGCCCTGCATTTATTGGGGGAATCACTTCATAAATTGTACGCATGTCTACCCTCTATACAGCATGCCCAAAACTAACATAAAGTAATGCTGAGTGTCAACTGTAATTGAAAAATAAAAATAACAAAGCAATAAAAAAGCGTGTTAGTAAAGGCTGAGGCCTTTATATCACATTGCTACTTTCCAATGAAAGGTAACAATGAATCTTGAAAGAGAGAAAGGGCTAGAAGAGAGACTTCGAAGACAGAGCAGAGGAGCGGCCCTGCACGTCGTCACTCCCTGGTCCAGTTTCGGGCGCAACAGTGGCCGCGACTGCTGCAGTGTTCAATTACTCTGCCAGCAAAGCCCTGAGGGTGATGACAGCCACCTCTGCCAGAGGGTCCCCCGCTTTACTGACAGTCCTCTCACCCTGGAAGACTGACTTTTTTGCCTAAGAAATTGGAATCCCAGCCCCAAAACATTATTTCCAGAAAATGATAGGACACATAGCAGAACCCTCTGGACGGATGACACTCCATCCTCAGGGACTTAGTCCTTTCGATGGGGGCCTTTCGGAAAAGGTTACTGGTCATCATACCTTTGCACAGCATTTAATCACCTGCAAAACACCTTTCAATATCCATTAAGTGAGCTGGTTAAAAACAATAAGCACAGTATTGAGGAAGGTGTGGGGAAATGAGCGGAGTTTTGCATCATCTGCAGAAAATGTAAATTGCTGCAGTCTTTTTGGAGGGCTGTTTGTCACTGTCTACTTTTTGACCTAGCAGTCAGCCTTCTAGGAATAATAAAACATAGAAAACGATGTTTTCACACAAGCTAAAGATAAGAGTGAATTTATGGCAGTGTATTGGAAATAGGAAAAGGTGAGGGAGAACCTTAACCATCCACTGGGGAGTATCCAAATAATTTGTTATATACTGGAACAATGAACTACTATACTTCTACTTAAAAAAGGAATAAATCTCCTGTGTTAATATGGAAGGACATCCATGAGGAAGTGCTTAGTAACACTCCCGAGTGTGCACGGGATTTGTGTACATAGGAGCATTACACCTGCAATATCGGTGGGTACCTTTTGGGAGTGGGTTTAATGGGCGTTAAATGTGTATTGTCCGTGTCTCCTTCCACAAAAGTGAAGGTGACCTCTCTCCTTGCTTTGTAAGCATGCATGTGACCCCTACAGATGGGCGGAAAGCAGGCAGCAGACACTCTCAGGGCCACCACTTCCCATCTTGTCCCCCAAATAAATGAGATCATAAGCCAGTTGCTCTAAGTACCTGTTTTCTTACAAAACGGCTTTACCCCGACCTTTTTGAGGGCTGATGTTTCCATGTAACTTTGCACATGCGCTAGTCATTAGTGGAAACTGCTCTTTTCTCAACGTGAACGGACAACCTGTAATCTGTGTCTTTGCACACCTGGGTTGTTGTTATTATTTTTTAAGTGGGTGATCTGTCTTTCTGGAACTGCAGCTCTCAATTATAGTTTCACACTAGAATCACGTGGGGAGTTTCAGGTGTGGGTCTTACCCCCAGAGACCATGATTTAATTGGTCTGGGGTGGAGACAGGTCATTAAAATTTTTAGGAGGAAAAAAATTTCCCCAGGAATTACAGAGAAGAAAAAGAGAAATGTTCTCTTTGCAAAAAATTTATATTGTTAACCTGATTTTGAAAAATTTAGATGTTCTCAACACTATGTGAGAAAGATGAAAATTAATGCACCAGCCTCATTAATTAATGAAGATATTAAGGCACAGAAAGGATGAATGAGTCACCAAGCTCTCTAGCTCCTAAATGGCTGTACTGGATTCAGACCTAAATCATCTTAGCTTAGGTCCTGGACTCTTTGCAGTTCATTTCACTGCCAGCTTCACTGACCTGGGATCTGGCCATGAACGAGACTTCTTGCGAACAGGCTATAGGAAGTTGGGAAAAGAGAGAACCCCAGTGGAAAGGACTCCTGGTTCAGAATGACAAAATTCAGGCTTCAAGTCTTGCTTTTCTACTCTCAGCTGTGCAACAATCTCCTTAGCTCTCTGGCCTCCAGCTTTCCTGCCCTTCCTCATCCCCACCTGCTCGGGCTCCCCTCTGTCTGTTCTGTATGGGGTACCTACTAGCCACCTGGGGCTATCGAGCCTTTGAAATGTGTCTAGCATCGTCAAGGAACTGAATTTTAGATGGATATTAATTTCATACTTTGGATGAAAGTTTATATAGCCACCTAGTGTTCTGTGTTGGACAGCGCCTCCCCCCTCCCCGAGGAGCATTACATACCAGAGAAGAGCTATTTGATGACACTGTGCTTACAAAGAGTGGGGTGGCAGATTTTTAAGAATTGATTGAGAACCATGTGTACAGTATAAAATCGAAACTATTCAGCACGGCGTTTGCAAGCTGGCTGCTTTGTCTCTGCTCTTACCTGCTGGCCACACCAATGCATTCAACCGAAAGACCTTCATTTTTCTTATGCTGTTCTTTCTCTTCTTACCGGATGCCGGCCGCTGTTTCCTGTCCCTGGGTCTCTCTCGTTCATCCTCCCAGACAGTGAACTGTACCCCAGCAGTGGATGTATCCTGACAGCAGATGAAGCCCTCTGCCTTTCCCATGCCCCCTTCCAGGTGCCTGGTGAAGCGATTCAGTCCCTCCCATACTTCTGGCATCGATTGCATCCCTTTACTGTTCGCAGTTCAGGTCCGACCGAGACAGACAGGGACAGACAGCATGAGGTCGAGGCCGGATGTTCAGCCCTCTCCTAGAGGGAGACCCGGGGTACTCTGGACACTTAGAGGAGGGGGCAGGCTGGAGATTGTGGAAGACAGGACGGGAGCAAGAACATGGATAGATTAGGGGCATTGCCTGCGAGAGGAATGAGGGTGGGAACCAGCAGAGGCAGAAGGGCCTTGTGGCCCCACCGAGAACACCCATGGCCTTCCGAGCAGCATCTGTCTCCTGAGCCAAGCATGCTCCCTGCCGTCAAAGAGCTGAGAGGCCCATTCACACCAGCCCCGGTGGGAGGCACCAGGTACACGTAGCCAGGGGACCACTTTGCATGTGATTAGGCGCCACACAGATGTCAGCGGTGGTTACTGGGAACCTCCAGGAAGGACTGCGATGGAAACATCAGGAGAGTGTCTCGGGGTCAACACGGAGCAGTAGGTGTACTTTCCAGCAGATGGAAATGAACCGGTGACGCTCCAGATGTTGTTTCTGAAATGGAACAAGAGGTGGTATGCGAAATAAAGGCTTTCATTTGCTCTCAAAGCTCTTTCTAAATTAATTTAGATTTTGGATTTGGCAGCTGGTGAGGTCTGTGAAAGGCATTTTCCCGCGGGTGTTTAAGACTGAGAATGGGCAAGCAACAGGTGCAGAGTGAGTGTGTGCCATGTGCTCATCGCTGCGCTGCGAGCTGCCTGCTGCGGAGACTCAGAGCCATGAAGGGGAAGTTCGTTTGGTGGACAGAGAAGACCGAGATGCATGAATGACAGAAGTACCGGTGATCGGGATGAGGTGCAGCTCCGTAATGTGGGCAGACCCAATAGACCTGCGCAAACAAAGGAAATTGTCATTGACCAGGACACCAGCTATGAGACTGAGCTATGTCACTCCTCTCATCCAGGCTAAGTCATTGACAGGCCCTCGAAATGACAAAAGCAAAATAAAGATGGGAATGTAATCAGTGACATGGAATGAATGGAAATCTGAAATGGAAATATTATTATTAGGTGGCTGAGTAGGAGCCTTCTTGGGGTTCTGGACACAAAGTCCCACCTGTCACCCAAGCTTCTGGGATAAACTCATGTTTCACTCTGAGTCTCTGAGCCATTGACTCAAGAGCTCTTCTTGCCCGTCCTTTATTCTTCCAGAGAGGGGACGGGTCGGTTTCTGTGCTTTTGTGGCCATAGATGGGTCTGATCGACACTCTCCCCCAGGCCTGGCCTCAGATGCCCTCTTCAGGAAGCTGGAGGCTGGGGCTGAGTCGCCCCAGTGATAAACGCTGTAGTCACTCTAGGGAGGTATCCCCAGCTGCCCCTGCTGGAGAGCAACCGAGTGAGTAACGCTGCTGGTGTCACGTGGTCCTGGAATGAAGCTGGCTCATGCATGTGCCAGGTCCCTGCAGTGGCTCACAACACCCACCGATCCTGCCACTTCCTTGGAAGGGCTGAGAGGTGTGTCTGAGGGTCTTGTGGAATTCACAGTTGCACTTGCGGAGGGAAGGCTATGTATGACCCAGTGGGCAGGCAACTGAAGCCGACCTGAGAATTTATAAAGAAAGTTCCTGGAGAAATGTGGCCTGGGAATCTCAGGGTGGAGACCTCTAGGAACGACCTGCTCCCTCCCATGCATTGCCTTGCCCTCCTCAACGCAGTGCCTGTGGCTGACACGGAAGTCCCAGCAGCTGGCTCACCCAGGGCAGAGAGAGGTAGCGATAATCTTCCAGATGTAGAGTGATGCACAAGCTAAAAACTGCCATCAGAATCAGAGCTGGGATCTCCAGAGTCCCGAGCTCTTCCTCTTGGAGTTGGCCACAGCGCCTAGAGTTGGCTGATCCAGCACCCCAGGGGACTTTTATTTCAGCCCTTTGTATTACTGGTGAGGTTCGGATATTTGCTCTGGGCTTTCAAATGCCCTTCAACTTGATCTTCCACTCATTCTTTTGGGTCTCAACTGTATATTCAAGTCCCCTAAATTCTCACATTCTCTTCCTTTCTCCCTCCTTCCCTCTTGCTCCTCCTCCTACCTGCTGTCTCTTTCTGTTTCTCCCTCTCCTCTCTCCCCACTCCAAGGTTGATATCTGTCCCCTCAGGCACTCTGTTGCATTAGGGCCATTATTTTGAGTGGTCAGCTGGCTCTTCCTCTCTGTGTCTATACCCCTTCCGTGTCTGCTCTGGGGCTGTGATCCAAGACCTGAAGGGGCACCCCAACACAGGATGGAGAAGGCGCACAGGCTCACTTGAGCTTGATTTTTTTTTAACCTGGAATGTTCAATTACATGTGTTCTACTACGTGAGGTTCACCTATGTGGGCAGGTCACCCATTAGCACTTATTAGAATGTTGGCACAGATGAATTAATCCAACTAGCCCTATATCAGCTATTTAGGTGAATGACTGCTCAGAGAAAATGAGCCTCAGATGGCAGGGTAGAGAGGAAGAGGGCTGGAGGCAGTGTCTATGGAGATTCAGACAAGCTGGCAGTCGCAGTGGGGGTGGCTCACAGGGTGTGGGCTAGGGAGCAGTGAAGGAGGTGTCACTGAGAATCAGCTTTGTCATTGTCCCCAGGATGGCTGCAGAAGTTTGAGTTGTTTCAAAGAGGAAGAAAATCTGCATCAGCAGTGGCTAAGGTCTTGGGCCTGGAGGACATGACTGGAGATTACCGAGCCCAGGGCCCCGGTGCCAGATAAGAAAGTACCTGTGTCATCTACTGTAGAAGAGGAAATTATATTATCTGCCATCTATTTAGTGCTCATTATATGCCAGATATTATTTCTAAACCTCTAGATAACTCTGAAAAATAAATGTGATGGTCTCCATTCTCCGAGAGAACCTGCAGCCCAGAGGGGTAATTTGCCCAAAACCAACCTACTAGAGCTTAGGTCCTCCAATTCCATGGTTGATGTCCTTTCCACTCTACTCTAAGGCTTATCCATGACAATGTTTCTTAGTTTTAGGATTTTATTTATTTACTTTTGGAGAAAGGGGAAGGGAGGAAGAGAAACATCAATGTGAGAGAAAAACATTGACCGGCTGCCTCTCACATGTGCCCTGACCTGGGACTGAACCTGCAACCCGGGCATCTGTCCTGACCAGGAATCAAATCGGTGACCATTTGCTTTGCAGGTCGACACCCAACCAACTGGGCTGCCCTGGTCAGGGCCCACGCCAATGTTACAGACACAAGGAAGAGTGCTTAACGACATTTTCTACTGACTCTGAAGAGAACCAATAATGCTGACACCTAGGAAGATGCTTGCACCGGGTGGCAAGCTCCTCTCCACCCAGCGCAAGTCTCCTTTCTTTCATCATGTCCTCATTGAAGACAAAGCCCCGCTGATTAGCATTCTTTCTTTGCTGCCTCCTCAGAAAGATGTCCTGCTGAGTCTTGGTTTGGGGGAATTAAACTTTTGGCTTTAATTGCTGCTAATTCTGTTTCTGGTGCTGTGATTCAAACTGTGGGATCTTGGGTGGGTTCAGACAATGGTAATGAGTGGCCCCTCTTGGTCCAAGTCCAACCCACCCACTGAGAGCCCTCATAGCAGCACCTCCACAGTGTCCCCCAGTCCCTCCTGTCCTCTGTACTAATTAGTCTGTCTGTGTGTACCTCTATTGTGACATGTTCACTACTTCACCTCGTACTAGAGTAATTTGCCTACTGGACTGATTGCCTCTATTAAGTAGAGACCAAGGCTTCCTAACATAGCGTAATTTGCAATAAGATTAATTTCTTTGTTGTATTCTTGTTGATACAAGTTTCTTCCTCTTTATATCTTAAGAAGGTACCCATGCCTTACCTTTTTATTGTTTTGACTGAAACAGTTATTTCTGGCTTTCGTGGTCCAGGGCTCAAAGCAGATGTTCCCAGACCTCCGGAAGACAATCTCTAAGGGGGTTGTTGCATCTGAAAGCCATGTCACCAGCTTTCTCTCGGTTCAGGGTCATTTCTTATGCACATAAACACACACACACACACACAACTCTTTGAGTTGCTTCATCATGGGCACGTTCACCATAGAGAACAGCAAAGCGCCACTGCAAGGCGTTGCTTGTCAGACGTGCCACCTCACTCACCAGGGGACTCTCGTGGCTGCGTCGGTGCCCCACCCAAGTGCGTTCCCAGAACTTCGTGCTTCTCCCGTCTCAGGCATCATCAGTTTGCATATGAAGGGCTCCCTGACAGATGGTTCTCCCTCTTCAGAAGGCGGGCACCTTCCATGCTCAGGTTATGTCTTGTTCACAGGTGCAACCTCAGCACCTGACGTAGGACTGGGACTGAGTTGATAGTCAATACGTATTGTTCAAATAAAGCAATAAATGAGTGAGTAGATAATATTTTTGTCTGCCAGCTTCAAGCCCTCCATTAGGATTCTTCCCTCAATAAAACATATTCTGTGTATCTGGACCTTTGCAGTTTAATTGTCAAAACTGAATATTACATGTAAAATCTGCAGGCTCTACTGCATTAAAGCTTTGTTTCCTGGCCTTTTGTAATGAGTGGGAAAGACGTTAGAGCTCCCTACAGTGCTGACGTTGGAAGATTTAGTCTCCACACCACCTTTCATACACCCAGAGCGTGGTAAGTCCATGTGAGAGTCCCAAGTCCCCTGATCCAAACTCAGTCCCCGGGACACCCTGGGTCTCCCACATACTCTCTTCATTTCCACAGACAGATCATGCCTGTGGCTTTTGTTTCCTTCCCCCCTTCCTTTCTCATTTCCTTTGATTTAAAAAAAAAATTAACTGTTTTCTAAAATTCCTTTCTCCTGTTTCCTCCCATAATTATCTTTTTCAATGGCAAGCCCATAAACTGCCTCTCACTGTATGGATTTACAATCTAGATGTGGCTACTGCCCACAAAGGGATTCAATATAGGGGATGCCCATGACCTTGAGAGGAGGCCAGACACCAGCACCAGGAAACCCAAAAGCTAAGCACAGTCCTTGAGCGTTTTCCTGCCTCTTCCTCAAGAATTCTTTTTTAAATGGTGAGATCTCTTTAAAAGAGGCTTCAGGAATAATTTCAAAAGTCTTGCTTGCAATATTTGAAACCTAGTCAATTCAATGAATCCAAAATGTAAAACTAAGAAAAGAACAAATTTCTTTTCAGTCAGTATGAGGAGGAGATAAGGCAATGTACTTACAGAGTCCGTGTGTCATGAACTTGGCCCTGTTTCACAGTCCCGGTGAAAATGTATTCAGAGTGTGTTTACAGTTTGTCCCTGAAGTTCAAGGCGGACTAGAACAACCTGTGGTTGCATTTCAGTTTCTTTTTCTGAAAGTAAAAGAGAGAAAGAACAGCTAATAGGATCTCTATTAAGGAGGATATTCTGTAAATACATTTTCCTACTGTTACCACCTTACCCTACCCAACCCAAGCATTCCATCACTTTGCATTTGATTCTCCATTTTTCTAAACCAGCACTGCGTGGAGCATTTTTATTTGAGGAAAAAATATATATATATATATACTTTAGTTAACTTGTAACCTCTCCTAAATGAGAATTACTTATACGTAACATTTCTTCCTATCGAAATCTGAGACTTCCAAGAAATGAAACTGCAAAGCTCCCTCTTGCCCCTGTAACCTGCTCAGTAACCAGATATTCAATGGAGAGGCCGCATTAGGCCTTCTTGCAATGAAACTGCCTGGATGGCCATCATGCAATTGCTTACAGAAAATTTATTTTATATCCAGCAGGAGCTGGCATCAATGTGGCAGTTGGTGGACAAGCTTCTGAACCCCACAGATCCGGGGGGATGCCGGCTGTGCAACTTATGAGCAATAGTCACAGGGGCCAGGGTACTTAGTTCCTATGAACCCAAGTTTCTTCCTTTGGAAAATGGATATAGTGATACTATTTCATCACTTGTGGTAAGGTTTCTATTAAATACACAAATACAGGTATATGAAGCTTTGGGCCAATGCCCGGCACATGAAAAGTGGTCAGTAATTGTCAGGTATTGTTATGAAGATGGAATGAGGTTCATAGGATGATGAAATATGGCTCCCACCTTGAAGACACCGCTCATTTTGTTTGGAGGTCAAAGCCAACGTGCTAAAGCCTGATGGACACTGAAGGACAGTATTGAATCAAATGCTAAATTATTTGATTCAGTTTGTATGGATTATGGAGTTTGTCAGTGAGACTTGTATATCTATGCATACCAAAGTTGAGTTGTAATATGTCATCTTCTGTGGATACTAAATACAAAATTAAATTAACTACAGTTGTACAAATTAAATTAAATTAGTTAATTAAATGCATTACAAGTGACAAGTTAAATACAAAAGTACTTACTGTATTTTTCATTCTGATTCAAGTGTTTCTAAATATTCTGGCTTCTAACAAAAGCAAAGAGTACGCTTCTTTTCTGCGCGATTTCAGGGTAGGTGTTGTTACATGTGGAGGCCACTGCCAAGTGGGTGAAGCAGAAGTAACTCCTCTGTGTTTTTCTGGGGAGCCTGAAGTTCATGTTCTGCTGTTGGTCACAGCTCCCAAGAACGGGTGACCAACAGGGACAAAACTGCAAACTGGTCCATTACCCCAAACTGTGCGTACATTCCTCAGGTCAGACTCTCTTTTCTAAGCGAGTCTTTGTCGGGTGAGGGTTCAGCGAACGCATTCATCAAATGCTGTCCCAATTCCATGTCACCCTTCCCATACTTTCAGAAAAAACCAACCTCAGTGAGTGGCAGGTGTCATATATTGTTGACAAGGCCAAGACCGTTCAGTTCCTTGCAGAACCTCACGTACTCATCATGCTGAGAGGAGTCAGGGCAGGCCCCTGTTCGACAGGAAGGGCACTGCCTTGAGGCCTGGGACCCAAGCACAGGACAGGACCTAGTGACCGCTACACGGTCTGACAGATGATGTCCCCCGGCAGGCTGGGATGTTGGACTTTCATAGCTGCCCTCCATCACCCTGCCCTGCCATCTGTCTCTGGACTAGGACACAGAGGTTCTACAGGGTGTCCAGGAAGAAATTAAGTCAGAAGCTCTTAGAGGACACTGAAAGGTCATCCATGTGCCCTGACTGGGAATCGAACCGGGACCTCTTGGTTCCCAGCCCGCGCTCAATCCACTGAGCTACACCAGCCAGGTTTAAAGGTCATCCAATTGAAGGATATTTTCCATCGTGCTAAGTTTTTCATCAGCTATTGTGTAAGAGCAGCTGATAATGGGGGATTGATAACTTTACAGATGCAGACTTCTCTCTCGGGATGATTCTTGCAACTATTGATCTGCTTGTAGACTGGAAAGTTCTTGAGGAGACTATTCCCTATGACCTTTATACCCACAACACCTAGTACAGAATCTGGCACAGAGTAAATGCTTGTTGAATAATAATAATAATAATAATAATAATAATAATAATAATAATAATGGCTAACATTTATGGAGTGCTTAGTATATGCCAGACTCTATACTAATCACCTTCTCTGCATTGACTTATTTAATCCTTAAAATAGCCCTTTGTGATAAGTATTCCTTTTATTCCTACTTCTACAGAATAAAAACGTAAGAGTCAGAGAGACAAAGTAAACTTCCACGTACTTTTCAAGAAAGGAAGAAAAAAAGCATTTATTTAATCTTGCTCCTTGCCAGGTAGTGACTTAGTCAGAATCTTCTGCCAAACAGCAGCCCTTCGTCCCTTACCGCAGTGATGTCCCACTGGTGCGCTGCAGAAGTTTTGAAACACGAAATACCTGACTGGTTAGTCAGGGGCACTGACCTCTTTTCCCTTAAGTTATCAAATAAAAAAATGCCAACACCCAATACAACAATAGCCATCTGGTGTGAATGGATCAAATGATACCTATTTTTTGTCAGATCAGCAAAAAAGTATATTTTTTGGTGTGCTGCAGAACTTTGAAATTAGCTTATGTGTGCCCTGAGCGGAGAAAGGTTGAAAATTGCTGCCTCACGGTAATCCAGTAGGTTGATACTTTTATGCCCAACTTCTTATCAAAGAATAGCAGCAACTTGCTCAAAGCCACCGAGCTAGCAAACTGGAACGCAAGCTAGAAATGATGAGGGCGCAGAAGAGGGGCAGTTAGGGTGTGGAGGGAGTTCCCAGGAGGGAGGGGACATCTCACTCTCTGTTCCCCTTGTCATCCTCTTGCACTTCCTGTTTTCTCGGCCCAGGGAGGAGTCCCTGCTGAGAGCTGAAGCTTCCCTCTGTGGCCCAGAGGGTAGCCATGGCCATTTTGGGGTTTTAGACCTCAAGCCCCTGAGGTTGTCTGGGTCAGACTCGATACTGTACATCAATGGCAGACTTTAGAATTTCTGGTATTTCAGTTACAATGCGGACATGTTTTAGTTCCTGATGCAAAAGTGGATGTTTTCTGGAGACATG